>MQRK01019271.1:459-14505 GCA_001938485.1 Girardia tigrina | reverse complement strand
AAATTGAACTTTAAAAATAAAATCAGAAAATAATGAAATATTTGTTCGAATAATTGTTTATTAACAAACATTAATAAAAAATTATCAATTTAGAACGATGTCGAATGACGAGAGTTTTTTGCTGAGAATTGTCTAAAAGACAATTCTGATTGTAATGAGAATAAAAGTTTGAAAAGCCATGTTGGTGTTCTTAAAAGTGGTCCAAGACATATCGCAGACATTCGACCCAGACAGCCTGACTTGGTTGAAAATTCCAAGTCATACTATATGAATATGGAGGAAACTGCATAACTACCAAACAATCAAACACAAGAGGAACAATCATTGAACAGTCGGCCTAGTAGAGAAAGACGAAGACCGTCTTATCTAAATGATTACATTGGGGATTCAGATTCTTCTGTTGACGAATCTGGTGGGAGTGTTGGATATTAGATATTTTAATTATTTGAAATATTTAATATTTGCTTTTTTGATAAATATTTTGTTTGAATATTATCAATTAAACATTGTTTTGAAAATAAACTTTTCGCGTGTTTAAATAGATAAATTTTTTTACTCTCTTCCTCTTGTAAATTCATGATGTTTTTAATTATTCAATTATACTTTTATGACATTTTATATTTAAGTATTAAACAAAATCAATCATTAATTATGAACGGGATAAATGGGGTTCTAAAATAATTACTCGTCCCACCCCGGTGATGAAAATAATTAACGAAATTGAATTCGCTCTATCAAAATAATTAATTTTCAAAACCAGATTTTTTGAAAATCCATAAAAATAAAATTATTCTTTAATTTTTCATTTCTTTAGATGATAAAAGTCTTTTATTAGTTAAAAAGATTATTCTCAATTTTAAGCCAACAGGTGTTCGATGTTCTAAAAATCGTTTGAACTCTTTTGCTCTCAAATATTAATACAAATTTGATGAAAGTTATTCTTCGAATTTGAATTTGTTTGACAAATGTATTGAATCTGTATTTCAATGGTTTGATCAAGTACAAACGTCTTGGAGTTAGTTGATGATTAATTCGTAAAATTAGGTAGGTTGGTATTAGAAATTAGGTAGACTCATTCTAGAGAGACAATTAGAATTGGTAAGTTTAAGTTTCATAATTAATTAATTTGAGAATTGATTTTTTTAAACTTTTGAATTATCATAGTATTATTTAATTAACAAACTAAAACTACTATTAATAATTAATATTAAAAATTATAAAATCTAAATGAATAAATAATTAAAAATATTAATAAATACAAATATAAATAAGTAATATGATTTTACATATATACTCATGGTCATTTTCCTTTTACAGTGATTGAACCCAACCATCATACTCTATGCATATCACACAACCAACATTAACCTAGAACGAGTTGGAATACTCTAAAAAAATGGATTTTTAACATTAATAATAAATAAAGATATAAATGATTTTTAAAAGTCAATAAAAATATTTACCGGAAAATTTAAAGATCTGAAAGAATAATTACTTACCGCTGATTACGGAAATACTGCTGATATCAAAAAGAAAAAAGAATACGTTTCAGTCATTCACAAAACTATACAAGATCGTCGTCATTACATTACTATTCTTTTGAAAAGAATTTCTAATAATTATATTTAATAGATTTGACAAACTCAAATACATTGAAGATCAAATTTTTTGTAAACTATTCTTTTTCTTCTCGAGATGCCAAATTTATTCTAATCGAAGCCCGAATAATCAAAATAAAACTGCTAGATTTAACATATTACTAATACCAAACTTTTTTGTATTAATTAATCTCTTTAGGTAAGCTAACTCAAAGTCAAAAAAAATCTTTCACTGAAATTACCTTTCTCTCGAGAAAAATTACCACCAAAAAATATGAATAATTAAAGTAGATAAAATGTTAAGTATAATTTTAACAATTAACAATATAAATACCCAATTATCAGAAATTAGTCAAGAGAGAAGATATAATCACACAGTTTTTTTGACATCAGATATCAAGTCGATTAATTAATCAACGTTCTTAAGTATTGCTTCTTCTGTCGGAACGTACCTCGATGGTAATTTTCCCTATACTATAGGGCCTATAGTACTCTAGAGTTTCTCTGATATTCTTCTTTCGGTTAGAAGAGGTAGTATAAGATTTATAAGACTGAAATGAGTTGAACTTTTGAGAGATAATTTGTAACGTCAATAATTCTTAGTGTCTGAAGAAATACTTCGACACAATTAACCAATAATTGTTACGGGAATTTGTTTCTTCTGGTGGATCCTAAATGCTTATGACATATGCGTTACAATTCGAGTCAGAATAAATTGCAGACGAAAGAAGTTAGTTGACTTTCTTTGGCTTGACATTGAGGACGAAAGATTATAACGTCTGTGAATTAGTTATTTAAATTATTATTGGTGAATCAATATATTATATATAGCATATTTTAATGTAAATATTTATCTGTATAAATTATAAATAAACTATAAATAAAAATAATATTATTTGTGGGTGCACTATAATTTTCATGTGATTCTTTCTTCCTTTTGATATTGTAAAAGTAACTATATTAACCCTTATTTATATTTACATCTAACCCTCTTTTTATTGTAATAAAAAGTTTTTGTAACTAGGTTGACTATTTCTTTTATAATTTGATTATCATATTTCTAAATAAATAACTATAAATATACATAAAGTACTGTTGTTATTTTTCCATTAATTTACCATAAATATTATTAAATTTCTTTTGTTGTAATTTGATAAAAACATTTAATAATTAATTTTAATTAAATAATTTATGGTTAAACCGAAATTCAGATCGTCACATTTTCTGGAGACGAAGCTTCCTTTCTCGACTTCGAGGTCGAGTCAGAATCGTGCGCCAATTCTCCGAAAATTGACAACGAAATCTTCTTCAATTTAAACTCGAAAAACATTTTGGAAGACATGAAATGTTTATCATCCCCCAAAATTGTTATCAGATCAACAAACCATACGTCCATCAAGCCCGAGGAAATAGAAAATCATTCCCGTAATGAAAAATGTTTGGAAAAAAATGAAAGTATGTTTCTTTTGCTTTCCACTGTTAGATTGTCTAGGTTTTTTAAGTGCACATGTTTCCGGGGAAACCAAGGGACAAAATACATATAATATTTGCCCTTTCATGAAATATAAATGATTGGTGTCCTTATCCCAACAAAAAATCTAATCCCAATCATTTTGTTTGTTAACTGTTAGTAATCAATGGGAAAATGTTTATTTTTTAGATTTTTGACACGAATGACTTTCTTGTTAGTTAAAGTGGTTTTAAATTTCAATAGTTATAAATTAATATATTTATTTTTTCAATTTTCGGTCTCTGTTTTCTGCAGTGATATCGAATGTTTATCGTGGAATATTTTTTTATTAATATTTTGAAAAAAAATCGGTGACATTTGAAACGTTTTAGTTAAATTTAAAACATAAATATTTGTATATTTATTGTCATATAATTTAGATAAGCCAAACTGATTTGGCATATTTTTGGTCCTTGAATATTATTTATTATTGATGAAAAAACTATTTTTTTCAATATTGAACTTAATTATTTTTGTTTGATTCTATTTTAATTATATATTATGCCTAACTTGATTGTTTCATTTATTTGATAGTTTATTTTGGTACACGGAGGTTTGACCACAGGTGGTTTGTCCACAGTGGGGGTTTGACCATAGGTGTTAAGAATATATATGTGAAAACAAAGAACTAAAAATAAGTATCCTATGTATACTTATATATATATATATATACATAGGATACTGAAATTTAATCATATTAGTTAATTTGAGATTTTCGCGTAATAATTAGTTGTTATTTATCCAACCTCTATGATCCATGTACTGCTAGAAGAAAATTTAATTTTGAAAAATAAATTAAAAAAATTAAAATTAAAAAAGTTAAAAATTCAATATGAATTAATTCAAGGATGAATTAAGAAAAACATATTGTTTTTACGCTTTCCTTTGTGAAATGTTTACCATTTGTCATAAAAATAACAGTCACCATAGTAAGTTGAACAATTATAAAATAACTTTAATGGAAAATTTATTATGATTTGTTGTAATGAATATTATTTATTCATTACTACCTTATTTTCCGGTAGATAACGCGCACCGTTATCTATATAAAAATGTTAAATTTTGTCAAAATATGAACTGTGAATCCTGTACTGGTGATCACGATGTATACCTGTTAGGTATACCACTATACCTGCTATGCGCGTTATCTATACATAAAAAGGGATGCCAAAAAGTAAGAGCTGCACGTTATCTACCGGAAAATACAGTAACTCATTATATTAATGCAGTGAAACATTTTATAATTATTTTTTTAAGATTAAAATAATTATTATGATTAGTCGTTAAATCTCCTATGTAGTTGGATAACGAATAACTAATCTATGGTAAATAATTATTCAGAAAAATATATATCTACTCTAATACCAACGGAGTCCTTTAAGTACAAATTAGACAAGTCTTACAATCACTCATGTATTACTCACTTGTATAATTGTATACTCACTGAACACTCATACCCGTATTTAAATTAGTTTATGTATAACTTCGTAGATCCATGTGCTCCTTAATCACCTGTTTACTCATACTTCCCTGCAGAAATAAACTTATTCTTCAAGAGAGCGAATTTTCTTTTTCACAAGTGATTTAATAATCGCTTGCTCAAATAAGAATTCAATTTAATCTCTTCAGACCTTTACAACAATGGAAGATTGGACTTTATTTTTTCAAATGTTGGCAAAGTTATTACATATGTAAATTTCTTTATTACTAGCACTAAAATTAAACACACCACAAAACGTTTTCTCATTAATAAATCATAAAATAAAATAATTAATATAGCAACTTTATAGAACAAAAAAGAATAAATAATAAAATATAAAAGTAAATAAATAATTTTTAAAATCATCAGCCAAAATTAAATAATCATGAGTAGATAAACTTGGCAAAAACGTGTAATGTGTTCAACAGAACCACTTAATTAAGTCTTTAATGAAATTGTCATGGTTCAACATTGCTGTATCAAATTGCTTTATCCTTTACTTTATATTATTTTTATTTAATTTATACTAGTTTTAATATAATTAACTATATGGTGTGTTGTTTTAAATTAACATGAACATGTGTTCTTCGACTTGTCTTCAACAACATTGAAATAAAAACAAAATTCAAATTTTAAAATGCCTTGAGTTTAAAAATAAAAATTCTATGAAATCCGGTCTCCTTAATATATTAAAATTAATTTTCAAATCGGAGAGTGAAAAAACGTAACTCTGTGCTCACCATCAGTTTCTTTTGATGAATATTGTGCTTTTTACTGTGCTTTGATGATCTTTTCGTGTCCTTTGAGCTTGTTCAACGTTTGCGATTATCATATTGCGTCCACTTTTCATCATAAATGACGATTCGATTCAAAAACTGATCACATTTATAACAAGAAGCCATAATCAAACAAGCATCCAAATATTTCTTTCTGCTTTTCATTAAACTCATGTGTGTTTTCACTTTACCAATTTGAGCCAAGTGATTCAATATTGTTTGCTTTGTAACAGAAAAAGTTAGAAATAAACCATGAGCACTTTTTGATGTATCCAACCCCGACGGTTATCTTCAGTTCGTTATTGTCTACCAGCGTTCCTGGGCAACCACGGGATTTATTATTAGGGTTAAAATTACCTTTCACGAATTTCCTAAACCAAACAGAGACTATCTGCTGCGTATTAGCATTGTATCATTGTACAAAATTGATGTTTCGCATTGCTTATAATGCTGAGGTTCCACATAGAAGTTCGATCTTCATATTTGATCGAATTTCTACCTTTTCCATTTTCTAAAATACTGATTATTAAAACAAGTTATCAATAATTTTCATTAAGTTTTATTGTTGTGTTCAAAAGACAAGATATGTAGCTTTCAAACTAAAAAAAACTGAGCAACAAAAGGTTAAGTGATTGTCAAATTTAACTATTTGAATTTATTGTAATCATGCCTACAAATGTCATACTTAATTTCATAAAAAATCATGCTTGACAACCTCATTTATCGCAGAGACAAATAAATAAACTATCGTCATCATCCTTTTCAAATAGAACAAATTATTTTTACGTTTAATTTAAACCTTATTGTAACAAGAAGACAATGGATAATTAACACAGTAATTGATCATATTTAATTTACAAAATCAAATGGAAATTGAATAAAAATTTGTAAAATATTTAGTAGTATGAGTTTAAAAAAGTATTTAAAGTATTTATAATGCCAATATTAAAAGAAGGATAAATATATTATTTTTTTTATTTTTGTTCAAATGTTGTCGACTTACCGACATCCTTCATTTATATCCAATAAAATTCTATGGAATAGCAAAGATGGCTGTTTCATTTCCATTGCCACGAGAATGTGCCGTATAAGTGCCTATATCCAGTCGTATTTATCTTTGACGATTCTCTACCTTCGTCGTTCTTGTGTTATTTGCAATATTTTCTTAAGTAATTATTCTTATTTTTGTTATTGTTTATTTAACTAATAAAAATTAAATTATATTAATCATTCTCTGTAAAATCTCTCTTTTATTTTCAGTAATTTAAAAAATTATTTGGAGAGACTTTCTCTTAAGACGTTGATTAACTCACATAATTTTTTATAAATATTTGTAAAGAATCTAACAGATATTGATATAGTAATATCAATGAACTTCTTTATTTTCTGATATAATTAAAAGTACGTAAACAAGAAAAAATAAGTATATTATAAAAAGTAAAAAATTAGAATTATATAACAAAATTTTATCATTGCAAGAGTGCCATAATATATCATACGAGAAATGTATGAGGTTTCTTGATCAGGTTTTACGACTTGAAGTTTTCGAAGATTGTATGAAAATTCTTGATGAGAATTCAAGGATGAAAATTGTAGTTTTAATAATCTCTAGATACCGGTGGGATATGGAATCCAAATAACGTTGATTAGGTCGATTAATTAATTTATTAATATCCAACACATCCTCTTTGTTACGAAGACTTAAATAAACATTATGGCCTTTAATGTGCAATGGACATTTCAAATTGATTATTATTATTTTCAGTGGACTGCAACTAGATTGTGGGATAAATTTCATCAATAAAAATATATTTGAGATTAATTGCAAAAAAATTACAATATAAAAAACTGCGCGATCTGTAGTTGTATCATATAACTGCCTGTTATAAAAATTGATATTTATTTATTTCGAGAAACTTTGTTTAGTTTTATTGATATGAAACCGGAACCGAAAATTATAAAGGTTATATAAAAAAAATTATATAAAGGTTACCAACAATACTCACTATTTAACATATTTATAAATATATAGTTTATATATATATATATATTTTATTATTATATTATATTAATATTATATTATTATAATAATATAATATTATTGTTATATATATATATATATATAAGTTATAAACAAAATGTCAAATATTTGTTTTGTTCGATGATAAATGATCTTTGTTTATTGTTTATTGAGATGTTTATTGAGATATTTTTGATTTTTGTACGATTTGGCACAATGATTACATTTGAAGAGTAAATTCATCGAATTACGTTTCTCAGAATTATTGATAATTGGAACAGGTTGAGTGAGAAATTCATTTAAATGAGAGGTTTAATCGGTTTATCTGATTCCAATTTGTGGTTACCATTTGGGCATCATTGATCGAAAAGCGATAATAATTATTGGAATGATATAGGAAATGGAATGATGTTTTAAATTGTTTGTTACACATAGAACAAGCACATTTCATTTTATTCGATGAGTGAAGCTTTTCGCAAGAATTCATCAACTTCGAATGTGACTTGAAATGATTTTTCAAGGATCGATTTTCATTGGAAAGACTTGTGACATATGTAAAATTGGAATTGTTTCTGCTGAGTGCGGAACTAGTACACCGGTAGATAAGAAAATAGTAGTAAAAATCCATTATTAATTCCAAAATATTTCTTATCGATTTTTTAAATTTATAATTAAAAAAATAAATTATAATATATATATATATATATATATATATTCACTTTTCATACAAAAATTTTCTCAGACGCGTTTTAATTCTAAAAATTTTAATTGTAGTTATTTATTTTTGTGAAAATAACAATGAAAAATCTTTTAAAATCTATTTCAAAAGAAGTAATGAATATTTATTCTTTTAGTGAAATAATTCAAATAAAATTAAAGTAATAAAATCATTATTAAAAATTTAAGCAATTTTAATTTGATAATTTATATTTTATTTTATTTTTTTATTTTAAAAGAGAAATACTTGAGACAATTAAAATTATTTTCTTATTTTATTTGTTCATCGATAAAAATTGTATCAGATTATTCTTACTAAATTGTTTTTCGAAACTTAGTAATATTTAAATTAAATAAACTTTAATAATTTTGTTTTTTTTATATTAGAAACATTAAGTTATTTTTTAGTTCATTCTTATATCAACAAATTCAGTCACTCAGATTTTTCTGAATTATCAATAAATAAAAAAGTTTCAAAAGATTTACGAAACTCTTTTATTTCCCAATGGCAGAAAACAGAAACTCAAAGCGGACCTCAAGCCAAATGCAAAACTTTATCTTGTGTTGAAAGATTTATTAATTTATCACAAGAAGGCAAAATGCTTCATCAAAGTACTTGCGTTCAGATGACCAGATCTCTCATTGTTGTGAGGCTTCATTATAATTATTTATAAATATTTCAAATAAAACATAATAATAATCAATAAAATAATTATAAAAATAAACATAAAATAAAATAAACCTCCAAGTTATCATTAGAAATTAGGGAAAAACTTTTTTTGTTATTTATTTATTTATTATTTCTTTCGTATGCATTATTTTTTATATTATTGCTTTTTAATTGCGTAATTATAAATTAATAACAAATAAAATATTAAATAATGTTTTTATGAAAGATTCGCCTAAATTGTCATTGCTTCTGCGGTAGAAAACCTTTGAGACTATAAAGATCGACTGTCATGATCCTAAGACGGAATTCATGAAAAATTTTGCTGATCAGATTCTTATTTTAAAGGAGGTTCGGTTATCATTTAGACTGTGCAGATTTCTAGAGTTCGACTCTGAAAAAATTGATTTTTTCAGCAATTTTATCGATTTATAGTTGAAATCTCTGGTCCAAAAATTGAAGTTGTTCGATCGAGCTTATCGAGGTAGCAAAAGCCAAAATATATGGGGTTAAAAATGCTTAAAGGAAATGCGTACGATACAATAACTAGTGTAATCAATATATTATCCAGATAAAATGACGCACATGTCATTATTATTTCTAATTTATTAGTCTTTCGACGCTGAAATTGGTTTTTAGTCGAATTGTTGAAAACTTGCAAGAGGTTTCTGCATGCAAAACTAAGACTGTATAGATGAAGATTAATGGTCATTTTAGAAGGATAACGCGGAGTCTTCTTAATTTTTTACTGATGTTAACATGAGTGTAATTTGTCTTCAAGACTATTATATCGTTAATTAGAGCGTTAGAACCTTTATAGAGCTGTGCTTTTCTTCGCTAAAATCGTGTCTTCAACAAGACAGATTTAATGATTTGTGGATAATGCTGTAAGAATTTTCCCCATTCTTTTTATTAGCTTACTTTCTATGTATATAGCTATATATGTATCCATGGAATTTAGAAACCTATTTTTGAAGGCTTTTTACTCAATCTATTTTTTTCAAACTTTACACACTCACTCATTTTCGATTACGATAAATGATAATGCGAAAATTTGACCAAAAAACTTTTTAAGGTCTCAGAATATGAAAAACATGGTTCCTTCGGAGTTCCTGGACAATATTAATTGAAAAGTATTTACTTATAAATAATAAGTAGTTAATATTATGCAAAAAAGTAAAGATAAAAAAGTATTAATAAATTAATAAATATTAATAATATTAATAAATGTCATTATTAACAACATGAATATGAGTTTTACAACATTTATTAATATCACAAGCGCATTCACTATTTGACATTTTTCTTGATCAATATATTTCTGAGTTCATACTAATTATTTTCAATAAATGAAAATCTGTTAATAAAATTATTAATTATAAAGAATCTAATTGATTACCATTAAATGTAAACATTTTAAAAAAAGAACATATGAAATTAATATATTAAAATTTTAAATTACGTTAAAAAATAAATAATACATTCAAAAATTATTTTAAATCTTTTTAGTTTAAAATTAAATTATTTTTAATTAGTAAGAATCAAGAAAATATCAATCATCCATCTGTGCAGGAGAGGCACAATCCGAATCAACATAAAACATGCACAATATCAACACACAATTCAAAACATTCCTCACAGTCATATTAATTTTCCCTTCAGCAAAAGATAAAAAATTCTCTTTTCTTAATAGAGATCTGCCAGCATAATGATTCGATATAAAATTTTTTTGATTAACTAGTTTTTTCAAGTAGTGGATTAAAAGGATTTGAATAGTTGTCTTTTTGTCAGTCATTCTACATAACATGTAGCAAAGTATATCAATAATAAAATATAATTTTACAACAGGAATAGATTAAACTTTTTTGGTGCAAGAAACTTAATATATAAAGTTAAAAATCAAAAATAATTGCACATTGGTAAAATCACAAATAATTCTTGGAACAACTTAACTATATCAAAAATTATAAATTTATGATTGTAAGGTGTATTATTAAAAAGACATTAATATTTTGAAAAATTTTAGATTCAAACAAATTTTTTTTATTTACATCTTTTAGTTTTCGATATTTTTTTTAATTTCGATTTTAATTCAAAATTTTCAATAACACAAATTGTGATGAGGTGCTTCATCTTTGAAAATATAAAATTATAAAAACACTCTTTGACAGTGACAAATAAAACAAACATCACTTTCAAATTAATTTTTGTTCTATTTAAGTTAATAATAATCTCGAATTTCTTGGAACAAAAATGACTAATTAATCATTTTAAAATAATAAATGGATTAATATGTTGTCATTAGCATTTCACATTCGTCAAAAATTTCAGCTCGATCAGACCGCGGTAGGTTGGTGAAAAATGGTTTTGCAAGATAATACACAAATAACAAAGCAAACTAAATGAGTTCTTTTAAGGGTGATGAAATTAAGTTTTAGCAATTTATTTTCTTCAAACGACGAAAGTACCCAGTTAGGATTATATCAGTAGAAAAAGGGTCGGGTCTGACTGAAAGAATGTTTAAATCTTACTATTTGTTTAAGGACCTAAATTTTTGTTTGTTTCTCAAACACATATTTCGTCTGTATTTGAATTTAGTTTATCAATAGTCAGGTAATTAGGGGAATGCCACATATTTTGAGGAGACACCATGTCATCTCTGCAAACGAATCATGTAACGCAGTCGTTCTTATTGTAGCAGTGAAATTGTTGAAAATAGAAAGAGGAGAGTGTATAAAATGTTATTCATGAGGTCCTAGAATCCTAAAATTAATATTCAACCGACAATATCAAGCACTTTTTTAAACATATTTGAATAATAATTTTCGAAAATTACTATTACACGAGGATTCATTATTATCATTTGTGTATAGAAGAGTGTAACCTCAGGAAGCGCCATCAATAATTATGGTTCAAGTTCAAAAGTTGTAGGCGACTAAGTTTCTCAGATTCAATCACATCATGGCGCTTAGGAAGTGTTATCACACAGGAAAATGTTCAGAATGAGAGACAGCTAATGAGAAATGACCCAAAGTTATCTATCCAAGATTTGGAACAAATTCCCGACATTAAAGTGGACACTTTAATCTCACTGTTATAGATAAATTACAGATGCGGAATTTTTGTAACTTATTAGTTCCAGGCACTTCAAATACAAATATTATAACTGTTTCTCGTGATATTTTCAATTTTATGGAAATTAAGGATCACGACATCATGATACATAATTTTTGCGTTTATGTACTATTTATGGATGTAGCATCGAAATTCTTGATAAGATATTGTTAAAAGGACACTGTGTTCCTGCACTAAGAAAAAGGTGACAAACTTCAAGACAGGGATTAACTCAACTTAAATCGTTATTAATTCTAGCAGTTTCATTTGATAAAAACTTCAGCGGTCAATTTTTACTTCTAAATTCATTAATCTTTTAAAAGCAAATATTATGTAAAATTCCTGCAGGATCTCGGTAAATCAGGAAGATCAAATAACAATCCAATGGCGTTTTTAACCTGTATATTTAGCATGATAATATGCTACCTCATAGTGTCACTATTGTGAAACAATTTTGTGATACTCCTGGCGTATATTTTACCAGACAAAGTCTTTACTCACCCGCTTTCAATGTATTAGATTGGTGGTACTTTCTGCACACCAAATCTGTAATTGGTAAGACTTGTTGTTATTCTTCTGAAGAAATTTCATCATTTGTCAAGTCCATAATCTGATCGATAAAAAGTGATAATTTTAACGATCTTTTCAATAGCCTAAATATCTCTGAATAGTTGTAAATGTCCAAGAGACATGTGACAGATTAAGCAGGTAGAATTTGTAAATATGTCTCGACGTACATTTTCGGTAATAAATGACGAGACTTTTCTAGAAACGCAGTATATTTTGTTTCAATTGTTTTTCATTTTATCTGATGATGACAAATGATCCTTTGAAATTAATCTCTGATTTCTCTCTTTTTTGTCAATAAATCTCTAGTGCCTCATATTGTGGTGCTTGCGTCAAAAACAACTTTAAAAATTACATTAAAAAATAACAGTTTTTTAAATAATTAAAAAATGTGTAGTAAATTTGAATCCTAAAATAAAGATTCGTCGTTTATTTTTCTTTTTTTCCTATTTTGATATTATCATTAACCGATATCTGAGAGCACGCCGATCGGTGACCACTGGGTCTAATCGGGTCACGAGCAAACTCAATATAATCGAACGATTCCCTCGATCGCCGGGCTCCCTCACAGTCAAGAAGTCCTGACTACTGTGACGTGGCAGTGACCAGAACTTCACATATATTAATAATTTCGAGAGTAATGACATCTTTTAGCAACAAGAAATTCTTTCAGATTTAGAAAATATTGTATCAGAATTCATTTCTATGTGTTTATAAAATGTCTACATCATATCCTATTTTATTATTTTTTATATTTCTTCTATAGTACAAGATAATTAAATTTATAAAATAGGTCTTGATATCCAGTTAATGAAAATAAAAGATTTTTGTCCTAACTTTTCATCATGAGATTTTTTCAAATTAAATATTTCAGTTCAGCTATACAAATAATTGTATTGTTAGTTTAACAATAAAAATTGTTATTCTCATGTTTCATTATTCAATGATGAATAGATGTAGAACATATTAGCTTTATAAATCATTGCTTAGAATTGCAATATGAGATACTGTAAAAAAATCACATACTTTTTTATTTTAATTTCAGAGATCAAAATCAAGTGATGATGACAATAAAAGGTAGGAGTTCCTTTTGGATTTGTGTTCAAATTAGATTATTAAGAGAATAATTGAAATCTTTATCTGTATATTCATTTATATCTAATTGTTTTCTTTGACGGGAAGGGATCAAGACAAAGAAATTTGCCTTTATTTATGTAAGATTTGTAAGTATAATTTATAAGATATTTTAATTCTCAACATTTAAATAATTATTGATATTATTAAATATATATATCTATATCGATATCCATATTTATAAGAAACGGTTAAAAATAGAAATACTAAAATATCCTCAAATAAATTCAGTTGTTTAAATAAACAGAAATTTTGTGGGTAATTCAAAAAGTTGTCGATAAATAAATTATTTGGATCCAAGCTTATCTCTTTTGTGATTTGAATGTCTGAAGAAACAGGAGACACATTTATGCGACCAATGTCGTTCCTAACATGGCGACCACGACCTCGGAAATACTCCTGACCAGAGCAATTCCAGAGCGGTATACAAAAGGCGAAGATGTGGAATTATTCATCACCAAAT
>MQRK01019118.1:0-10885 GCA_001938485.1 Girardia tigrina | reverse complement strand
GACCCCCCCCCCGGGGGGGGGTCATGTGGGGAGAATGCCCATTTTTCCCCTACTAATGTCTTTTGTTATTTCTTCTCGAAACGAATTTCACTTTACCACTGACTCAAAGGTCGTTTTCGATTCGGATTAGTTTTACTGTTTTTCCGCTTCACCTTATTTTAATTCTTTAACTCAGCGCCTTTATCGAAACCTGCCTGAAGCGACAAATTAACCGGCGCAACTCAAATGCCTGAGCAGCGTTGCGATAACAGGATCTTCGATCAGAAACAATCGTAACAATTAAGTGGCCTGGAGCGGGACCGAGCCGAGCGACCGCCCGGACCACACACACATTTTAGACAAATATATTATATATACTTTCTTATTATGTTAATCTCAGTATTTAAATGATTTTTCTTATTTCTAAAAAATAATAAGTAGTCTATGAACTCGACGTTATATTCGTATTTGAATAATTATTATTGAAGTCTTACACCGCAATAATCTCTGTGTGTTCTCGGAATCTATGGACAGTCTTTATAATTACTTTTATTTACATCATCACGATTGTTTCCTGGTCTGAACCTTACATCGAAAATAGAGTTCATAGTTCTTTCTAGCTAAAAATGTCATACATTTCTGAGTTTTAGAAGTGAATTTATGACAAATATAACAAAATATATCAGTACTGTTTTGACTTTTTCTTAACATTTTTTCGATTAGATTTCGAAAACTTCAAAAAGCAACAAAATGTTTTCTTAAATAATAAAAATAATAATCACAAAATGATATTTAGCGAAAAATATTTTAAAAAGTAATTAAGATCACTAAATTCAATAGAAAGTTAATCCAAATATATTATTTGAGTATGTTTGGTGTGTTTATTCTTGAATTTGTTTGTTATTATCACTTCACAATAGCAAAGACCTAAATATGGCCTTTTGTAGAAAATTACAGTATCAGGAAAGAAAGAATAGGGTTTTTCTCAGAAACTGTACGTACTGGAGCAAATCTGAACCTATTTCTGGGATCAATAAGAAAAATGATATAAGATTCACCTATTTTATAAGTGTATCCAGGACGCAGAAACTCTGTTCCCCAGTGATATCTGAGAAGGCTGTTTCTGCGTATCAGTGATGCCAAATTAATGAAATAATGTTTAGGAGTAGATATAAGGAAAGTTATTAGTTACCAACAGTTTGAAGGACTATTACAAGAAACCGAACTAATGGCGTGGAATGCGTTCAAAGACGTAGTTCTGAACTTCCTGGGTAACAACAAGGCTAAAACTAGGTACATATGCTTGAGCATATGATCAAAGAATACATCCAAATAAAATGTAACATGTAGGTAAAAATACATTTCCTACAAATCTTGGTGATGTTAGTGACGAACACTGAGGAAAATTTCCCTTTAACATTTCCGTAATGGAGAGAAGGTTTCAGGGCAACTGGGATGGGATCTTAAAAAGATTTTTTCGATCAAAATTTTACATCATTTATTGCCATCGAGAATGAGTAAGTATGCAAAGTTTGAAGAAAATCGATTGAGTAGAAGGCCTTTAAAAACAGGTTTCTAAATTCCATGGATATATATATACAGGGGTGGCCATAAGTCGCTTTACCTAGTTTTAATAATAATAAACACAAAATTCTAAATGATACAACTTTTATTTAATCAGCGTACAATAATAATTTCAAAACAAAAGCTTGTAAACAATTAAATCTTATCTTCAAAGTGTTGTCCTTCAAATTTAATACACAACTGGATTCTTCTCTGAACAGACTGACAGATTCTTCGGCACAAGTCTTTATCGTTGTTCAAGGCTGCAAAACCTGTAGTAATTCTTTTCTTCAACTCGGATATGGTTAGAACATTTTGTGAGTAAAGGCGTTCCTTCAGGATACCCCACATTGAATAATCACAAGGTGTCAGGTCCGGTGATCGTGGAGGTCATTCAGTGGTTCCTCTCCTGTCGATCCACATCTCAAAAGTGTTATCCAAAAATTCGCATACATTTCTACCATAATGAGGGGGAGCACAGTCTTGCATCCAAACGTCGTTATCTGTGTCAAGCTGAGGTGCGGCAAAATCACGCAGCATGTCGAGATATAGCTGAGATTTGACCGTTCCATCAAAGAAGTATGGACCCAGCACACCAGTTGAACGTATTCCTTCCCACACACAAACTCCTGGAGAAAGATTGTTGGGCTCCCATACCAAATGAGGATTCTCAGTGGAGTAGTACACGACATTATGCAAATTAACGTGACCATTCAACTTAAATGTAGCTTCGTCGGTCCAAATTGTTCTGTCCCTTATGTCAATGTTCTCATGGAGTTGTTGCTGTAACCATTCGCAAAATTCTATGCGTCTGTCATAATCGTCATCATTCATTTTATGGAGCAAACGAGGTCGCCAAACTTTCAACTCAATGTCCTTAATTATTCTACGTAAACTTGTGCGTGGCATATGCAACTGTAAACTTGCACGAACTGTAGATGTTGATGGTGCATTCTGATAGAAAGTTCTAACATTTTCTTTATTTTCATTGGTATTCATATTGTTAGGGTGCCCACTTCTTTTCTTGTTGGTTACAGAGTTGGTCTCGTGAAACCTTTTAGCCAAAACATGCATTGATTGTCGTGATGGAGGAGCGTCATTAGGATACTCTTTTGCAAATGCTGCAGCTACAGCTCTTGAATTTCTATCATGCTCTATCCCCTGCTTTACTAAAAAAATTTGTTGCTGAAGTGTTAATTGTCGTGCCATGCCAATATTGCAAACAACAATGAACAAAATGAAATAATTTTAAAAATTTTTAAATAAATAATTATTAAAACAAAAAAATTTATCTGGTTTTATTTTATAAATCATTTAGAATTTTGTGTTTATTTTTATTAAAACTGGGTAAAGCGACTTATGGCCACCTCTGTATGTACATATATAGAAAGTAAGTTACAGGGTATTGCATTTCTATATTACACACATTGAATTTCTATATTACACACCAAAATTGAAAATATATTTTTTTATTTACCCCAAATACCATGGTAAGAAAAGAAAGGAAAATGCTTACAGAGGAATAGAAGGATTTAATACTTCGATTATCACAAGACGAGTCCATGACTATGAAAAGAATTTCTTTAATGGTCGATATAACGTCAGAACTGTGACATCGGTTATCCGCGGTTTAAATAACCCACACCCCGTAATTACTTCTTTTAATCCCGTTCAAACTCCCACCCTACGTCGTGATGACCAACTTGTCAGAAACATCGTTGCTTGTCACAACGACCTGACGGAGATAAGTGAAGAATTGTATACTAGACTTTGTGTAAAGAAATCTAATTCTACAATCTGTAGAAAGTTAAAGAAGCCTGGCACTACCAGGAAAAGACTTTCTTTAATCCCTGAGGAACATAATTCCCAGGATAAAATTGATGAGGTCTATATATGCAAGTGCTATTTCGCAATACAGCCGTTAGAACCTCGTTTTTTTGGATGAGACAGGATCAATAGCCATACATCGCGTTATTATGGATATTCAACCAAGAACGTTAAAGCATACAGGCAGGTTCCTGCAAACAGAGGCACAAACTTCAGCTGCCTCTGTTTTATCTCTTATGAAGAACTTGTCCCGTATGAAAAGCGTCGGGGTGCTTATAACTCTGAGTTTTTAATGAATTCCTCGAGAGTCACCTTGCTGCCTACTTTACGTCTAACCCGGAGAAGATTCTAATCATGGACAATGCGAGGTTTCACCATGCGCGAATAACTATCGCCAAGGTAGAGGAATTAGGTATTACGTATATGCACCTTCCTCCCTACTCTCCTCAAATGAATCCGATCGAGGAGTTAAAGCCCGTTTTAATGGTATACGTAAACCCTGCTAATACTGTCGAAGTTGATCTTGACTATATTCTTATGAGTGATTTTAGAGCTCCGTGTCTAGGATTTTATGATAATATGCTTAGATGAGTTGAGAAAGCAAATCAGAGACTAGATTTTATATAATAAACAAATTTTTTTAATTTTTTATTTTTTTATGTGTAATATAGAAATGCAATGTGTGTAATATAGAAATGCAATGTGTGTAATATGGAAATGCAATACCCTAGAGTGTATAATAAAAAGAATGGAAAAAAACAAATCCAAATCTCTCAGATTTATATTAATAATGTTAATAATACATCAAAAGAATAAGTAAAATAAGTCTGTGAGGTAAAAAGAAGCGTGGGTAAATAAATTTCGTAATTCATTACTGAGACTGCGCTATTTGGATCATACCATCGATTTGGGGTAATAATTGATCGTTCACCAGTAAATCTACACATTCAGACTCGATGACCAGACCTAGATCCGTCACGGCCAGCAGCTTCGGCAGTCCTGACACTCCGAACACGTCTACGAGACCTTCCCTCAGTCCGTCATTCTCGTATGGGATCGCCAAATACGTCTTCTTCGGTGTGACGAAAATTGAATTGAATTCCTCTAAACTCTGATCGATGGAAACCAAAACGAGTTTTGCGTTTTTGTTTTGCTGGATCAAAGTGGCGGAGAATTGATCTAATTTGGGCGCGATTCCGTGGCAGATCATGCACCAATTGGCGGAGAAATAAAACAGAATCAATTTGCCTTTGAGAATTGTCGCGTGGATTTGTTGATGGTTGCAGTCGATCAGGAACGTGTCGAAAAGAAAATCAATATTCATTCCATTTTGTACGAGTATAATTTATAATAGTAGTATTGATTCTGAAGCGATAAATCAATTGTAATAATTGTAATAAATTAATGAAATTAACTGGTTCATTTTTGTTGGTTATTGTAAATTTATAATTGAAACTAGTAAATCAAAAAAAAATTTTGTATCAATTGTTTTGTGGGCAGAACTCTACTTGATCAACAAAATTTTTTCTTATCTTTTGTAGAAGGAAAATTACTATTTTATATTTTTATTAAATCTATTATGTTATTAGTAACTATTTAAATCTTTTGTAGAAGGGAAGGTTTCATTATTTTTACGACTCCATTTTTTACCTTCATGCTTTTTTATAAATTTATTATGTTATTACTAATAACATAATAAATTTATTATAAAACATAAAAAGAAAAAGGTAAAACATTTCTATTTAATACAGTTTAAACATTTGTGGGTAATCGTTAAATGTTTTTTGCAAAATAATTTTCTTGATTTACTAGTTTGATCAAATTTTCACATTATCATCAAATTTTCCAGGTATCATTATTTGATCAAATCATAGTTTCAGAAGAAAATCTTTTATTTCTTTGACACGAAATGTGCTTGCTGAATCCCATTTTATTAATTCTATTTGACCAACTCGTAAAACATGAGGAAACAATCAATCCATTCCGAATGACAGATTGTGTAGACCACCCCTTCTCCTTTATCAAAATATAAACTCCAGAAATATTGTCAATGTGATCTTTTTTCCTTTAGTAATAATAAATGGTGGTAGCTTTTGACCATTTAAGTTTTTTCCAACAACACATGTTGCGCTTAAACTATCATAGTATGATTAAGAAACGTAAATCGAGCCAGTTACTTTAAAATCAATAGTAGTTTGAAAAGTCTGGCCCAAATAGACTGATTCATTGCTATCATAAAGGCTGGCTGATATTGTGAAAAAATAATACAGTTGACAACAATTTTAAAAGATAGAGCTCAACGAATTATTTCCACATCATTAGGTTTAATCAATATTTTCCTTAGTGATAGCTCATATCTTTTTAAAGAAGCAATAAATCCATCAGTGAATTGATCTAAAGATACGTCGAACTGTTGTGCATTATTTGAAGCAAATTTTGTCACATCTGATCAGTATACAACCACTGAATAAGTTCTTTGTTGTGTTATCCATTGAAACAAAAAATCGTCTGACTCAATAACAGCCCCGTAGCCAGCTTTTTTCCATAGCGGGGGATTTGTAATTTTTAAAATTCCTCGGAGGCTTCAAAACCAAGTTACATACAATTTTTTAGAAAACAAATCCTTCGTCATTTGACGCGACTGCATCTCCAATAGCTAAAATATCAATAGTGAAAGCATTATTTTCATGACCAAGACTTTTTATTTTTAAAAAAATTACAGCCACAATCTTCGAGAAGTTTTTAAAAACATATATATAAAATCGTCAAATGTTATGCCAGCGACAAGTTGTTTTTCATAGCCAAGTAGCGTTAGGTTGGAGAGTCTATCACATTTCATTGACATTCTGTAGGGCAACTGGATTCTCGAAAGGGTAGAGAAATCTTTTTCGCATACTGCATTATAACTTCCAAACGTGAGAGCAGCAGCCATTGTCTGTGACAAATTAGGGAAAACCTCATGCCACATTCGAAGCCTTGTATATGATTTCAACAGACTTTGATCAGGTTGCATAACCTCTAATTGTTCATTGTCCAAAGGAGTTTTCCTGCAACTTTCATTTCATTTACAACCTTTTCAGCATCTGTACCAGCTACCTCGCAGATTGGCCTAAGTGCGCTGGGATCCATAGGAGTTATAATACTTACAAGGAATAATATTTACAACGACTTATGCATCTTGATTAAAAATGCTTTGATGCCTCTCACTGGAAACAATGTGCTTTTTATCCATCACATTGATAAATCAAAATACGTATGTTGTTGGTGTGATTGCTAGATGAGGTTTATAATACAAACATAACAAGTACTTACCTGTAATACTCGCTCAGAAAACCGTTTTTCTAGCTGTTCCATGGCAGAATCAATTGCAGAAAAATAAAGAACTCGTAAACGTTGTTTAAGTGTGCTTGAACCGGGCATATCCGATGATCCAATAGGAGACGTGATGACGCTATCTGCAAGTCTGAAGCGAGATGGAATGCAAATAATGTAATTATCGTAGAATACAAGTCCTAAGCGAATTATTTACTTCCTGTTTTCAAGACGCTTCATTTTCACTTTTGGCTCATTGTCAAGGATATCAGCAATGTTTTCGGCTCCTTGAAGCAATAATTCATAATTCTCGTCATTGCGAATTTCAGAAAGTGATTTCTGTACACTATCAATGAGCTTAACAGCTGATATAATGTCATTTGACTACTTTGAAGAAACAAATTTGCTGGTTGAGTAATATCCAATATTATTTTGATAATGTGTGCTGTAACAATAAACTCTGGTCGTTTAATTTGAGACAACAAACCAGTAGCTTTAATTACCAGGTCTGAATCGAAGTCATTACTTATTTTGACTTCGTGAAGAGCTTCTTTGATTTCTTCATAATTCTTGATGATCACTGCCGTGGTCGCTAGACGTTCAGTCCAACAGTGTTCTAATAATCTTTTAAGTGCGTCTTCTGTGTAAGCGGATGAAACTATGTAATGCTGAGTAAAATTATAAAGAGCATTGGCAATTTTAAAATAATTGCAGATTTGCTTGTCAGAAGATAAAACATGGACGATCACAAGGTGCAACTGGTGGCTAAAACAGTGAATGTATATGATCTTGTACCCTAGAAGCTCTTGCAACTTTTGTTGTACACCACCATACTTTGCTACCATAACACTGGCCCCATCGTAGCACTGTGAAATTATTCTTACAGATGCTAGTTCATTTGACGGTATTGTGGAAATCAGTTCAGTCTCTCTTAAACTATCCAAGATTGAATGAGTAATAGAATTGTCATCCAGTGGTGAAAGATTGACAACGGTAAACAAACGCGCCTTTGGGGTTTCTTTAACATAACGCAGTGCCACAGCCAATTGTTCAATATTGTTTCTGTCTCTGGTACCATCACAAAATATTGATACACACTTCCCATCTGACTGCTTAGTCTCGCAAACAATTGCTTTCTGTACGAGGGTGTCAAAAATTGAGATCATCTCATTTTGCATTTCAGGTAATAAATAGGAAGCATTTGCGGATATCGTTGTCATTATTTCTTTCAGTTTGGCATCCCTTTCCATCATGAACTGAAAGAGATTAAGGAATTTCCCAGCTGAAAAGCTCTGTTGATTCTCTTCATCACCTCGAAAAGCAAGTTTATTGGTAACCAAGAATTTGATACAATCAAAAACGCTATGTAGGTAATATCGATTCTTCTCCAATTGGTGAATCAATAAGTTGTCTTTCCGTCGCGTTTGAATTTCCAATTATTTCTCCATTTCTTAAATTTCTCTGTGTGTTGTCACGAGTGAACAATAAGACAGAAGATGATTTAAAAGATTTATTTATTTTGTGATTATTAAAACAACAATGTTTTTAATTTTTATTTTCAGTTTTTTTGTCGAATTTTTTTCTCGGTTGATTGCCGAAGTGACACAGTTATAATCATGATTGTTTTAAAAAACAAATTGTTTGAAACATTTTACGATTTTAAAATTTTTGTCCGAAATTTTTAGGTTTGTGATTTTTGAAAATTTTATTATTTTTAAATTTATTATATAACTGTTATTTGAATTTAAAATTACAATTGATTTTTCTGACTGACTTTGAATTTTATATTATGAAATTTAGTGAATCCGATACAAAAATTTACTGAACGAATTATTTCAATCAACAATAAAAGATAAAAAAATTTCGATGAACAAATATTTACAAACATATTGGCCCATTATGAAAACAATATGCCTGAGCTTCAAATTTGCCACTACCACTCTACCACTACCACGATCCGGACTTCGGGACAACTTAGAAATCGGGGGGGGGGTACAGTAATAATTATTTTTTATTTTTAGTAATAAGTCATTTTATATGAAAAGCATTTTCAAAATGTTCTCATTATTCCTAGTATTTTTTGTATGAGTGTTGCAATAAATGGATCAGATAAATCGAGAAGAGTACAATAACATTTTATGCAAATTTATCTTTCCAAATTTCACAGAAAAAGTCAATAATAAAATAAATTTTATTTTTATTAAAAATAATTTATAGACTAATTTTAATATTTTGAATTTATGTATTTATATGGAAATTAATTTTTACTAATTTATCTTCCAAAGGTGATCACTAAAATAAGAATTCTGATCACTTTTAAAAACTTGTATGATGAGTTAGTTAAAATTTTTACTTCACCAAATAATTTAATATGGTTTTAATTCGAAAATTTTAAAAAATTAAATAATTACAAACATTTTTAAAATTTGAAAAGTTAAATAATGATTTTTAAATTACAAACAAACAAACATTAAATAATTATATAAACCCAAAAATGAATAACAATATATTTTAATAGGAAAATAATTAATAAATTTTTAAAAATAAGAATTTTCAAATAAATAATAAACGGAAAGTTTTTTTTAATAAATAATATTTTAAATAAAGAGCTTATTGTAAATTAAAATTTAACAATTTTATGATAAATTTTATAATTTTAAGTTACATTTTACAAAATTAAATTGAAAGAAAAATTTAATAAATGGATTTTTGTAAAATAAATAAATTAACTAGATTTTTTTAATATATATGTGCTTTATTTTCATGAATAAATTTTTGTGTTGAATATGAATTATGATCTTGTTGATAACGAAAATGGCATAAACGCGACTAACAACTGGAAAATAATCATTTATCCGAGAATAATAAAACAATCTTCTTTCTCAATTCATATAAATTTTAGTAATTTTACAAAAATTACAACTTAAAAAAAATTACAAATAATTTATTTATTGTGAATAAATTGCAAAAAAATTAGCAGATTATTAAAATCAAAATTCGAAAGCCAATTGAAAATATTTATTAATTTCGACGGTTTAACCGTCATCGTCAGAACAAATGATTTTTCAAACGAAATTTACTTATATAGTGCAGTTAATGATTATGTAACCACAACATAATCAGTACATCATTTAAAAACTCTCAATAAAGTTGTAGAGAGTGCAGTTTGAACGTTAATTTTAGGATTTAAAGATCTTATATATAACGCTCCACATGTCACTCTCTCCCAATAATTTTTAAATTGAGTGCACGGAATTTTAAAGTGTTGTGAAGTTATATCTCCTTTACAATGTCTTCTATGTCCTGCAATGTTAATTCCACCTTCATTGCGACTGTGTTCCTGGATTCCTTACAGAGATGACGCGAAGTCTCTCCAATGTATGTGGCGTTACACCCATTACATGTAAATTGGTAAATGAGATCCGAACACAATCCCAATGGCGTTGGAGATTTATTGTCAAACATGCTTTCAATTTTCTGGGTCCGGGATATTACTTTTAAACTTATTGCATTATCTAAGGCTTTCAAAATAGAATTTTTAAATATTATAAACCCCTCTGAATATGGCACAGTTAACACATAACTAATTCCCAAACTTTTATCATTAGTGTTGTAAGATTGCTTTTGATCTGGAACATCTAAAATTTTAGTATTACTTTTTTTGTCAATTAGTTTATCAATAGATTCCTTTGTTAATTTCTCCACTATCGATTTTGAATATCCGTTATCATATAATAATTTGTTTAATTTATGAGGGCTGTCATTACATCCTTTATATGTAGATGAAAGAGCCCATGAGCGAAAAATAAGACCTTTAATCATATTCCGACGATATTTTGATTCACAGAAACTGATCGGTGTTGTATACAACCCCGTGTCAGTTTTCTTTCTGTAAATCTCCGTCTCATAACGTCCGTTTTTTCTCTCAATTAATAAATCAAGAAAGGACAATTTCTTATCTTGTTCTTTCTCCATAAGTAGGGGGAAAATGTATGTTCTCCACCACCCCCCCCCCGTGGGGGGTGTAACTAGTTACCGTGGTTGCCATGGCAACGGTCGCGGTTACCATGGCAACGGTCACGGTAACCATGGCAACGGTCGCGATCACCTTAGCAACGGTCGCGGTTACCATGGCAACGGTCGCGATCACCTTGGCAACGTTTCCGATTGGCCGCCGGGCCCCCTGGCAACGGTCGCGATCACC
>MQRK01019077.1:0-10336 GCA_001938485.1 Girardia tigrina | reverse complement strand
TGACTTTTTATTCGAAAGGAAAATAGTGTTAAACAATGACTGAGACAGAAACATTATTTTCATAATCAACAATATCGCATTTTAACAATCAATATATAAAGACTGTTGTTTTATCGTATTATTTTATATCTGTAAATTTCAACTATTTAAAGTGAAATTCATCCGCATAAAAATAATTATTCGTTTCTCGACAACACTCTCCTCGATATTTTATATACGATAAACGTCAATATCGAAAATGGGTTGTAAATGGACAAAACCAAAGTAAAAAGTGTTCATCGTTAATTCGACTTGACGATTGATTAGGCACATTTATATCGATCCACGACCGATAAATAAAACGAAACCCGTCGCAGCCAAAAATCCGCCGTATAATTATGTGGAGTGTCTCAAGAAAGTTCTCGACAGTCTCTATCACAAATATATCCGACCGAATAAAGACAGTGAAATGATAGAGAGAACTGGGACAAAACGACCGATTAGTAAAAGCCACGAAGACGGACTTCCATCGAAATATCTCCGTGAGGAAATGAGCGTTCCGGAAGTGAAATTCTTTACAGATAAATACACACTGGACGAATTGGAGGAGTTTCTGAGTAGTTGTACGAATTCGGTTAGTATATGCTTTCATTTGCACTGAGGAATTATTTGTCTGTTCCTCTTTTATTTAACTGAGAAATTGATTTTTCAATGAAAGGATTTATAAAATTTCATGATAGATTTTTAATTATTATCGAATTAAATTTTAATTTTTTTTTCCATTAAGTTTTTAGAATTATATTTCTATTCGAATAATCACAAATATAATAAATTCCAAATAAAGCAGGTCGAGATTTAAATAATTAAATTTAGTAAAGAATAAAATCTAGTTCACAAAAGTGCACGTATAATGACCTGGTTTAATTTGAGGTTTATGATTGTTATCTTTTGAACTATAAGAGCATTAGTGCAATATTTAAAATTTAAAGATCATATAAATATAATGACAAAGAATATTAAGAATATTTTATTATACTATAACAATAAAACCAATAAGCACTTCAAAATATATTTTCATCGACATATTCTTCTCCAGTCACCGCTCTTACAATACTCCCCAGTATCTGTATCGATGAACAGACAATTACGTACATGAATATTATCCTTATTTTTTTCAAATTATTGTTAAATTATGATCATTAAATGATATACATTATTGAAAATATTTATATATATACAGTATTGGATATGACATTATAAATGTTTTTTCAATGTACTGTATTGCATTTTTATATCAACTAAGACATAAAGGAATTTAATGGTTCAAATTAAATTTTGGTTATCATTTAAATTATCTCATTAAGTTTGACTATTTATTATAATGATTCATTAATTATTTGAAATCTCCGTTTACTTAAATTTTACAAATGTAGTAAAAATGATATCACAAGTTAACATAAAACTTCCATCGTCACATAAAACGGTCGTGTAATGGATTACGATAGAATGAACCGGTGAATAAAGAGTCTATTAATCTTATTCGTGAAGTGATGAATCGTATTAGTAATTCAGATCCAGTACGAGGTCTTTGGAATGTGGATATGAGCCGAAAATGTACGATATGGTGCGATGCAAGTTCTATTGCCATCGGATGTGTGTTGCGAATCGGAGACCATGTGATCGAAGATGGAAGCTGGTTAAGACAAGAAAATGATTGTGTACATATAAGCATTGCTGAGCTTGAAGCGATTATGAAAGGAATTAACTTGGCTTTGAAGTGGAATGTGAAGAAGTTATTAATTGTTACGGGACCAAGACATTTAAGTTTTGAAAATTAAGTCTTGGAAATTAAAATTTTAAAAAATGAAAAATTCAAATAAATTTTAGAAAAAATTAAAAATTCAAATAAATTTAAAAAAAATAAAATATTTTTGTCGTAATTAATGACTTCTCCCTTAATGAGGTGATGAGTTTGGAAAATCGAGACATAATTAATCTTTTCCATATCATCACTACTATCATCAATATTCAATGATCCATTTGTCTGAGCATACGATAAAATCATTGGGCAGGAAGAAATCTTTCGTGAATTCCCTTAAAACCGCTTTCCATGAGGAGCTGAACAACAAGATTGATTTGAGTATTTTGCTATTTGCAGCAAATACTTGTTTCTGTGAACATGCTCGAAAATAAAATGTGAAAATGAAAACTTCAATTTTAAAGAATTATTTAAAATATTTAACTTAAAATTTTTAATTCGATTTTAATCTTAAATAATATTTAATTATTTAAATCTCGATCAGCGAAATGAAAATTAACTAATTCTTCACTGCAAAAAATTATATTTATATTATCTTTATATTTATAATTATTTTTATATTTTATTCTATTATTTGACTTTTTTATATATAAAATTTTTTCTTTAATTTTATGAATTTCTGATTTCTAAATGTTACTTGAATTTTTATTTGTTTCTAAAATTTACTTGAATTTATTCATTATTTCTAAATTTTACTTGAAGAAGTTATTAATTGTTACAGATTCAGTTGTAGTTCATGGTTGGCTCGCATCGTTGAAAACAAGAAAAAGCCGAATAAAAGGAATCAGAATGAGTGAGATATTGTTCAGGAGATGTTTGGCTATGATGGACAGTATTTTAAACGAGTCCGAAATAGATTGGGAGTGTGATTGGGTTCGCTCTGAACTAAACAAGGCAGATGTCTTAACTAGAGTGCTAAGAAAATGATCAGAAAGGAAATGTTGTATTGTTCAACAAGAGAGAAAATTAAATGAGGCCAGAATGAGTCATGAGCGACATCATTTGGGGATCAAGAAAAGCCGTCTGATAGCAGAAAAAAATGGTATTGAAGAGTCGAAAAAGGATATGGAGAGTGTTGTTTGAAACTGTCAACGGTGTAGTAGTATTGATCCTGCCCCTATAAAAACATCAAATGTATCATTATCGGTAGAAAAATGTTGGGAAAGATTGGCTATAGATCATACTCATTATTAAGAACACCAAATTGACTTTTTATATTTTTATTTAAACAACAATTTTGATTGTCCTTAAGACAATCTTTGTCAAAACTTTCGTACATTTGCATTCTAAACGAAATTGATTAATGAATTAATTCTCATTATTTTTTTAGCAAATGGGAAAATAATTATTTTAATAAAATATTCACTCAAAACTTATTGGATAATAATTAAAATGATAATTAATTATTTAAAAAATATTAATTTGATTTATTTATTAAATATTATAAAAATTAATAATAAGAATTAAAATATTAATCATCCATCTGGGTAGGAGAGACACATTTCCAAATCAACATACACATTCAAACACAAAACATTAAACATTCAAATACTCCTCACACTCATTAAAAGAATAAAGTATATTTATTAGTAATTGATTTATGACCCAGTCGATTTTAAGTTTGGAGAGAAGTAAAACCTGAAGGAGTAGATTATGTAATAAAAATTCTCGATATGAAGCATGTAGCTCCCATAGAAATCCTTGTTGACAATGGAGGAGCTTTTACAGGTGACAAATTCAAACACTTGCGTATTAAATGGAGTGTTAAGATAGACTATCG
This sequence comes from Girardia tigrina, assembly GCA_001938485.1. Classification (NCBI taxonomy): domain Eukaryota; kingdom Metazoa; phylum Platyhelminthes; order Tricladida; family Dugesiidae; genus Girardia; species Girardia tigrina. The sequence goes on along the minus strand of MQRK01019077.1, from coordinate 6,758 downwards.
ATATGCGCATAGACCGAGTAAGAACGGTACTTTGGAGCGCTGAATATTGAATATTACTATTGCTGAAGCTGTGTATTGGTATAATATTGGTCCTAAAAGAAGAAAAGATGGAATTAAATCGCCAAGTTATATATTATTTTAACTATAATTGGAGGATACTGGGTGAAAAAATAAACGTAGAACCGATGAGTTACGACTGTAGAATGTTTGAAGTAGGAGAGAAAGTGTATGTCAAGCCGAGTCAACATGTTCGATGTACAAGTCAATGGAGTCGGGGTATAATCACAGCAAAAATTAGTCACAACAAATACGAAGTAGACGGAGTTCCGAGACATCAGAAAACGATCTGATAATAAGAATAATTCTGAAAACGAGTTTATTGATGATTTAGAAAGCAGTGAAGACGAGAGTCAAACAGTTGATGAGGAGTCGAGTGTTAAAGAGATTATGAACAAAACAGATCGTGACGAGCAACGCAGAAGCGACCGAGAGAGAAGAGAACCTCCGTGGCACAGAGATAACGAAATGGGGACCTGATTTTTGGCGGGGATGTAATAATGTTGTTTAAATATTCAGAATTTATTAGTGTGAATTTAATAAAGCGTGTTCAACTGGTGGTCTATTTCTGGTGAAACTACAACACAACTTTAATCATTTGACATGGTAACGAAATTAACGAATATTTAAAATTTTACGATTTCTGTTTTCTGCTTCAGCAGATTGGTTTCGATTTTAACGAATCAATCGTCATTTTTTGAATTATCGATTGTTTTTGAATTTAACGATTAATGATGTAGTTTCAACAAATTAATTTGAGCTATTAATTATTAAAAGCGAGATTTTTAAACTGTAATGTACACGGTTTCTTTCAGGACAAACAGTTTTTTAATAATTTTCATCATAGTATACTGATTACTGACAAAAAAGATAAAAATCTTAGAAAGAAATTCAAAAGTATAATTAACATACTTTTTGTTGAAGTATTACTAATACTTTTACTTATTCGAAATATTGAAAATATTTTACAAAAATATTTTTGGTGGTATGAGACAATGCTAACGCGCATCAAACAAGGATTGTAACATTAATTCTCTAACTTTGTAAGAGGGCTCACAACGGTAGGTGCTTTGTTTATCGAGGCGGCAAATTAACAAGAAATAAAAAATTATCTAATATCTAGAAGTCTTTGTTTGTATAAAAAACTAAATATACTTAATAATATCTGTAATTTGAAAGAAAATGTTTGTTTATTTTCTTTATATCAACGGGCAGTTGACAAAATTTTTCGGCGACCAAATCTTTCCAAAAGACACGAACTTTTATCCTACTTTTTTGTATAACCAATTATCACCGATTAATTTTGTCGAGAACGGCATTCTTACACAGTGTAAGAAACCTGTAATATCAATAATATCTCATAAAGCAAATTCCTTAGCTAAATTAAGAAACTAATAATAAAGGATTACAGTTTAAATAAAACAGTTACACTATTAAACAATTACACTAAAAGTTACACTATTATTTAATCTATGAAAACAACTTCGTAATCTTACTAACACTATCAAGACTTTAGATCGGACGCAAAAATTTGATATAACAACTTGTAAATCTTTACTGTTATCTGATCTTTCAAAGAAATCATTTACATAAGTATTAAGAGCACGATCTTAATAATAAAAAACAGTTCTATAAACTTATGCTTACCTTTATTTTCAATTAAACAAAATATTTTTAACATAATCAACAGAAAAGAAGATATATTATATGTCATAATTATAATAAATTGACTTAAATGTACAATTGACATAACAGTTTTTTAAAATAATTTAATACATTATAGTCTCCTCCATCAGATTTTTCAGACGATGAAGATTCTCAAACATCTCTGTATGATAAGCTTCTATCAGGTATTTTTAGTTTCACAGTAATATTGCCAATGTAGATGAATTATATTTAGAATCAAACTTTGATTTTGAAAAATTATCAGATGCTGATTTAAAAGATTTATTGAAAGAAAAAAAGTGAGAAATTAAAAAAATAAAAATCAAATTTGATTTTTAATTGTTTATTTTAATTTTTATTGTGTTTTGTGTTTTTTATATTCATAATACTTATATTTGTGATTTAAGAAATTTTGATGTATTTATCAATTTTTTTATATATAAATTTTAAGTCATTATAAAGTACGAGAAATTATTAGCAAACGCCTTTCCACTACCTCGTCCGGTAGAAGTTTTCCGCAACGTAGCGAAATCACATTTTTTGCAAAGATTGATCTCCAATCAGTATACTGGTTAAATTGCTCTGGATTACAAGGTACAAGAATTATCAGTAATCAACACATCAATGGTTTTAATTCGATGTAAAAAAAAGCTACAAATGGGGATGAAAAACTCAGCATCAATCTTTAAGGCCGCAATGGAATCTATTTTACAAGGCTTAAAAGGATATATTTTGCTATCAAGATGAAAATTTGATCCATTCGGAGACCGAGGCATAGTGACAAAGCGATTAAATGTCATAAAGAACATACTAAAAGAGAAGAGCATAACTATCAATCCACAGAAATGCATCAACATGACTAGATAAATTACTTTTCTTGGATTTAAGATACCGAAGGACGGCATACAACCAATTGAAACACTAACAAACAAGGTAAAACAAATTGGAGAATTCCAAATTATCAAAGAATTAAAATCATTTTTAGGACTAACAAACTTCTTTGGCAAATTATTTCACATTATGCAAGCAAAGCAAAGTCATTGAACGAACTGCGCAGGAAATCAAAAGAATTTATCTGGAATCCAAAATATGAATGAGCATTTGATGAACTAAAACAAGAATTATCATCAACTCCACTAGTGAAATCATATGATCAAGAAAAGGAAGTCCCAATAACAACATAGGCATTTGAACTACAAATCACCGGATGTATGACTAAGAAGGATCACCCAGTCATTAATGTATGAAAAACTTTAATGAAAGAAGAACAGAATTACTCCAACATTGAATAGGAAGCTTTTGCCATTATTTGGACTATTCAACGATTACGTCAGATTCTTCTTGGTCACCATTTCACATTAGTCACAGACCATAAATTTTATGGCATAAATATTTAGCAATTATATTAGGACATAATAAAAAATTCCAAAAATGGCTTAAGCAAGAATTTCACGATGGGCAATGACTCTTATGGCTTTCGATTACCCCATTTATCATGAAGATAAGCAAATGAAGACGAAATAGTTATAGCTGCTTTGGAAGACTTTGAATGAGAAATAATGGATATGTTAATAGTATAACAAGAAACGGATGATGATCCAATAATTGTGAAAGTCAAAGAGCGAATTAAATCCAGAAATTGGACAAAATGCACTAAAGCAGGAAAACCATTTAAACGTGCTCATGAGGCTTTGACAGTTGAACATTGTATAATTTACTTTCACAATAAAATATATATTCCGATGCCTCTAAGAAAATAATGTTTCTGGAAATCCCACGATATACATCAAAGCATCAATTCAACAGTTAAAAGCTTAGGAAAAGCATGTGATGGTCACATATGGATAAGGATGTCGCACATTGGACAAAAATGCCATAGGCAACAAAGACCCCAACTCAAGATTAGACATTTAAATGGTCTGCTACCAAATCATAGACTAGACTACCTTTCTTAATTTTAAAACGTAACTTAAAATAATATTGTAATTTTATTTGAACATTAAAATTTTTATGATTTATATAACTTAAAATCAGATTTTAATTTAATATTATTTAATGAAACAACAAAATCAAATATTACAATTTAATATTTAAAATTAGGATTAACGCTACGAAACTAAAATCGAATACATGAAATTTAATTTTTAATTATGAGTAACAAATAAAGTAAATTTTACGTCAATAAAAGTTATAATAAATTAATAATGAAAGACATACAGTACTCATTGAGTTATTTGAACTCTGAGTTATTTACACCCTCAGTTATTTGAAGAAAATAGTAAAATTCAAAATAGTGTTTCATTATTTTTCCAAATGATTTAATGACATTTTTAAAATTATGACATAATTTTCATAATTGAGTTTTTTGAACCTTTTACAAATCCCTGAGGATTCAAATAAATCAGCGGCTACTATAATAAAATTTAACAAAAGGGTGTGACTTGTAATAAAATGAATTTTAAACTATAAACATCAATTTAGAAAATTAAAATTTATATCGATATTTATATTTAGTATTTTTATTTATAACTGGTTTGTGCTAAATAAGAAAACATTGTTCCTGAGAAATTTGTTTAAAGAAATAGTTAATTGTTATTATGAAGAGTTAGTTTAAATTTGCACTTCGCCAAAATAATTTTAATTTTTTAAATTTGAAAGTTTTCAAAAATTAAATAAATACAAAAGTTTTCAAATTATAAATGATCTTTAAAGGAAAACCAACAAAATATAAATATTTATATAAAAATAATAAATGTTGACATTCATAAAAATTGATATATTTTAATAAAAAATTTGAAATAAGAATTTTAAAATATAGGGGTTCCTGTTCAAATGAATAGGTTTTGTAACCTAATGAATAAGTGTTGCAACAAATGACTAATTGTCACAACCAAATAAATAAATTTTTCAATCAATTGCGGTTTTAAATTTGCTTTTTTATAATAAATTATATTATTTCAATTTCTTTTAATATCAGTGACTTAAAAAAAATGTTTTCGTGAATCAGGTCCAAAATTAACTTACAATCTGAATAATTTTTAAAAATTTTAAATCAATAAAGAGTCATAACAAATAGAATTAAGGATGGAAAAAACGAAACAAACAAAAAATAGGTTTATTATGAAAAAAAGAAACAAGTTTTTTATAGACTTAAAAACATGTTTAAAAACAACCATATTTTGTTTTAAAAAGTTAATTTTTGTTTTAAATATTTTAATTTTAGACAAACAAATTAAATACAATTTTGTACTATTATTTTAATTAATTTTTAATTTATGTTTTAAGGTTTTTTATGACTCGCAACAAATCTTTATCTGTTTTTTTCAAGTTTTGTAGTACAATCATTTAATAAAAAAACTACAACCTACAGATACAAAAATTTTAATAGGTACCTGACTACGTCCAGCACCACTAGACGTAAAGAACATGTGAACAATTGCCTTTTTGAGTATCGACATATCAATTGACGTTGTTGAAAATAATGAAAACAATGCCATACAGTCATTGGACTCATTATCTCAGGCACTCAGAATTATCTCAGAATTCAGTCAAGAAGATGCTTCTCTTAAATTGTCTCAAAGCTGCCTGAAATCAATGGTATCACTTTTTCATACATCCTCTAGTGATAATGTGATTACAAAATCTAATCTTTCGTCGTCGTCAATTCTCAAATTTGTTGATTTAATGAAAGAACGGCACATTTTGAAGTCAAAGACAGCTTTGACAATGTGGATCTATTCCGATAATTTGCCTTTCGTCTTAGTGGAAAGTCGAGACTTCATAAACTGGATTGAAACATTACTACCTTCTTTCAAAAATCACATTCCTATAAGATATGATATGTCCATTCCACTTCTGAACACCTGTTATGAGAATGTAAAGCAGCAAGTGGACACATTTATTTCAAATTGTGAAAATATGACTCTAATCACCGATGGATGGAGCAATATTAGAGGTGACTATCGTGAACTTTGTTTTAGCTACGCCTAAGCCTTTTTTCCTCAAAGCAATCAATGCAACTGGTGATTCTTACACAGGTAAATAATCTTTTATTTTTTTTGATACAGTCTTAGCTAAAGGGCAATTTACATTTTTTCAGGTGATTTAATTGTTGCTAAATTATGTGAAAACATTGAGAATGAACCATCAAAAATTGTTGATGTAGTCACTGACAACGCGACCAATATGAAAGCAGCCTGGAAATTTGTTGAAACGCGTTTTCCACACGTGATTGTTTTCAATGATTTTCACAACAGTGTTCATGAAATATTTGAAAAGCATCAAAGTTTTTTAACTAATGAAATAATGCTCTTGGGTACAATAGTTTTTGCAATTTAATAATAAAATAATCGTTTCTTATTGATGTCATTCACATTTCATTCTAGCTCATGTTTTGGATCCTAGTCAAAGAGGCGATCAACTCGTAGATCATGAGTTCATGCGTCTCAGAAAATTCTTGCAGGAAATGATGCTAAAAGATGTTAATGTAATATGGTCGCAAATGCTGACATACAAAGCACAGGTACATGTATTTTCTACGCCTAAAATTTGGGAAGATACTATACTTATTGATTCTAAGACATGGTGGAAATCCTATGGCGGAAGATCTAAAAATTACAAAATTGGTCGTGACTGTTTTAAGTATATTAGAGGCCGCCATATTAGAGGTTCTTGGAAACTCGTCAGAATTATTAATATCAGACATTAAAACTTTTATTATACCACAAAAAAATGTTTAAATCTAATATTTAAACAAATTTATTTTTTTGAGAAACTATTTATTTCATAAATCTTAAACCGATATAGATAAAAATACATATAAATATTCATATTTGCTTTTTTTATTACTTCTATAATTACGATAATACTAAAATATTTAATCGTTTCATTTAATTTTATTACTTTTTTAAAATCGTTTTACATAAAAATTATACACTTTTTTTACTTTTTATATTATATTAAAACTCTCAAAAATTTTTATTAGCAATTTAATTGATCTTAATTTTAGTAATTTTATTTTTTCGAATGTTACATAT
>MQRK01019000.1:0-11355 GCA_001938485.1 Girardia tigrina | reverse complement strand
CGCGACCGTTGCTATGGTAATCGGGTCGGTTGCCATGGTAACCACGATAACCCATATCGTTGCCATGGCTACGGCCAGGGGGGGGGGTGGGACCGAATGCCCATTTTCCCCCTACTAACCTGTAACAAAATAATTATTGAATGTTTATATCAATTTTAGGTTGCTAAAAAATCGAGATAATTTTAAGAATAGTTAAAAAGAAAAAAAACATTTTCAAATATTTCATAACGGTTATCAAGTCAAATTGAAGTTAGTACTTCAAACAAAAATTGATATACAAAATACAGAAAAACTTATTTCAACAAAACACCGTTAAAAGAGTGTAGCAATTAGCGTAGTCTTGACCGAATCAAAGATAGATAAAAAAAAATAAAGACCTTAAAATGATGTATCGTGATTTCTGTACTGTTTAGTGACATTTGTAAGATGGATAAAATCTTGTGGATATGTGGTCCTTGATTAACATTTATATGTAGTAGGTTTTCAAGTATTAAATTTGTAGACACGAATGTAAATTTAATTTGATAATGACTTAATATTTTATTTCTTAATTTTTTTGTTCGATTGTAACATAACTTGGCTATTGAACATATCAATAAATATTAATAAAAATTATTGATAACTTGTAATAATTCGAAGTATTATTAAGTACGAGTACCTACGTGGAACCTCAGAATCAGAAACCATGCGAGGCATCAAGAGTGTATTCAGATACAATGCTACCACACAGCAGACAGTTTTAAATTGGTTCAGGAAATTAGTGAAAGGTTATTTTAACCTTAATAATGAGTCTCAGGGTCGCTCAGAAACGCTGATAGATAATTTCTAATAACATTTGATGTTAGTGATATTGAATCACATGGCTCAAATTGGTTGTTAAGAGAACTCACACATTTGATAGAACTTTTATTACATTCACAATTTAGATCATGTCTATGACAATCAATAGTATTGCTCTCGTATAAATTCATCACTCAATGTTTAATACTTCTCATCACAAATCTGAACAAACTTGAAAAGGATTATTTTCTTGGTTAAAATAAAATTACTTTTTATAATCATTTAAAAACATTAACTTGATTTAATTATTTAAAAAATTTATAAAAATAAAATTATTTAAAAGTTACAATAATAATAAATTAAAATTTGAATATTAAATCTAAATTTGAATAAATTAGTTTCAGATAATAATAATTAAAATATTAATCATCCATCTGATTATGAGAGACACAATCCCAAATCAACACACAACATTTAAACATGCAAACAATACACAAACATCAACATTCCAAATATTCCTCAAATTGGTAAAGTGAAAAAGTTTGATAAGTGGATTCCACATGAGTAGAATGAAAAGCAGGAACAAAAGCGTTTAAATGATTGCTAAATGATGCTTTCTCGTTATAAATGTGATCACTTGTTGAATTGAATCGTTTACTGCAATGAAAAGTGGATCAAATATCATAATCGCAAACGTTCAGCAAGCTGGTTGGAAACGAATGAAGCACTAAAACTCAGTCCAAAACACAACATTCATCAAAAGAAGCTAATGGTGAGTGCTTGCAGGTCTGAGGCAGGTGTAATCTATTATGACTTCATGAAACCTGGTTCGTCGATCACGGCAGATGTCTACTGCAACTAATTGGAAACTCAAAGAAAAACTGACCAATCCTAGCTCCAACTGACTACCATTTCATCGTCAATTTAAAAAACTTTTTGATAGGAAAAAAATTCAATTCCGAAAATACCGTAAAAATGACCTTCTAGGAATTTATAGATTCTCGCCTGAAAAATTTTTATTCAAATGGTCTCAACAAGCTGCCGCTGAAATGGCAAAAGTGTGCTGATAAAATGGGTACCTACTTTGATGAATGACATAAATATTCGTATTGGTAAATTATCAATAAATTTTGACATTAGTTCTAGAAATTTCATACTTGACGACCTATTAATAAGGAAATTAACCAGAAAATTTTGATTGAAAGTTGCACATAAAAATTCTATTGCTTTAAAAAGTAATAATATTGTGAAAGTAAATTCATTTCGTGGAAATAATTAGTATATATCAATAATATAACCATAACAAATGACGTAAATGATGTAACTAACAAAACACGATATTTCGGAAATAATAAATTATTATGATAGCATACAACTAGCTATGAATAAATTCCACATTTTACAGTAACCTTACACAAATGCCCGTTATTCTTAGGATTATTCAAAATATATTATTTAAAAAAAGAAATTATTTTATTCAGGTGGAATTCCCTCTAGAGTAAAAGATTAATATTTTATGATAGGTTAACATGTATGAATAAGTATAGGTCGGAGCTTGATTTTACCTGATAATTACAGATACTTTATTAATGTTGGTCTTATAAAAAGCGTTCGTTCAACACCAAACATTGAAGTAGTTCAAGAGAGTGTTGCTGAGAGTCCAGGAACATCAATTCGGCACCGTGGTCAAGAATTGGACATTTCAAGAAAAACGTCCTTCCAGAATATATTTACCATTGAATCTAATCTTTATGATCTTAAATCTTTAGTGACAGCACAATCAAGAACAATTTTCAAAAAATATTCAAGAATCACTCAAAGAAAATGAGATCTATTCAAGTTTACAATGAGTATTACAAATCTTTAACTAAATATTAAATAAAAAAAGTAAATATAAAATAGTCCGGTAAATAAAGACTAATCTAAATTATTTAATGTATTAAATTCTAAATATTTCTTTTATTATTTAGATAATTTAATGCTGAGTAAACACAATTATTTGATGAATCTATTTATTTAAAAATATAAGATTTATTTCTACTTCACATCTCAGTAGAATAAAGCCTATTCTATCAAAGTATCTCTTACTGCAAAATAATAGTAGAATCCAAGCAAAAAATGTATTTTTATTAAATCATAAACAAATTCATGAAATGGTATAGTCGCGTATAAATTTATAAAATTTGCCACGAACGAGTTTTCTTTTTTTGGCCTTGTTTAGTACCAAATAGAAATAGTTATGTCAAAGTTTGAGCTCTATATTTGACCAGGTTTTTGAAAAGTGTCCACGTCAATTTTTTTCACAAAATATCTTAAATATTCGTTTATATATTTAGGATTTTTATTATTTATGCGATGGAACAATATGAAAGAAAAATAAAAACGATTTTTATATAATAGTACATACCAATGAACCAATTTATTATTAGTAGACAAATCGATACAAAAACTTTGAAAATTTTATAATTGTCATAAAATTTTGAATTTTCGGTATTTTTTGTAATAAATAAATTGCTTGATTCATTAATTATAGTTTATTTTTGATGTATTTTTGTCATGAGGAATTTTCATAAAAAAATAATTGATTTTCTTAACTCTATTGTTTTCTATAATTTTCTCATGTTAAAAACAACTGTTAGGTAGTTTAATGTTCAGAAACTGTGCTTTAATGACCAGGTCAACCAAATCAGCAATCAGACTGTCATAATATTTATTTAAAGACAATAAAATGAAGAATATCATCAGTATATATATATATATATATATATATATATATATATATTGATTAATTCCGTCATCAATCTCGGTCAAACATACACTCATTCATTTCACCATACACACTATTTCGGTCGTGACCTATTACACAACAATACAAAGATCACACCTAGAACATTCCATACATAAATTAGGCAACATACATTTATTAGTTTTGATAATAATTCTCCTCACAGGTACCAAATTATTCGACTTGTGAAAAAAGTCAACGTCCAGAAAAGATGAAACCCCAGAAGAAATGTTAACTCCATAAAAGATCTTGGTTTAGAATTCAATAGAATATATCAAAAACTCTAGACCAGAAAACACATTTGAACATTTGCAGGATACAATAAAGTTACGTAGAATAGTAAGGGAATCAAAGTTATGCCAGTGGGACTCACGACTGCTCATTCCTCATTGGTATGAAGAAGTATTTCGTATACAGAAAGCCTCTCTTTTTGATTGATAAGAGATCCAAGAAATAAAAATAGAAGCTAAAAAAACTTAAGAGAGAACAGTTAGTATTTAGAAATATCCAGAAAATGTCAAATACGATATTTTACTTTATTCCAAAGTTTGTATTAGCAAAAAACTAAACATTTTTATTTGAAAGCATAATGTTTATGGGAAAGTTTCTCAAGTGTCTGAAACGGTGCAGATCTATTTTCCCTAATCACACATGTTAATATTATCATCGTTCTCTCTTTCATTAATAAATGATTATAAAATATGCCAACAGTAATAAGACAGATGAACCAGATATCAGGAAATGATACATCAATCTGTAACAAGTGTTTACTTAGAGGCCAGTGTTATCGAACACAGGAACATAATGATAATATTATGCGATAATATCACTTACGTAACACAAACTGATATTACTGGATTAATAAAAGACAAATTTCGAAGGAAATCAAATTCGTGAAAATTATTATTTCCTCAAAAATCGAGCAATAACAGCAGCGAAAAAGGATAAAAAAAGAGACAATTATCAAGAGATATTTTCCACTGATATATTAGAAAAAGACTGCACAATGAAAATTTTATAATAATAAATAAAAAACATGACAATAATCAAATAAAAATTTTTTTAAACAAAAAATAAATAAACTTTGAAATAGAAAAACTTAAATAATCGGGAATAAATGAGACCAATACTAATTGCTCCACAAATATTTTGGCAAGATTGCCAGGTGTAATGGTTTATTCTTAACAGAACTAATAGAAATTGTAAATTCTCACTGACTTCTAAAAACACAAGACTAATTGAGTGACTATAAATTACAATTTATAATTTGTAAAGTATAATTTAGTAACATTACACTATTTTTTTATTTCACGTCAAATGATTCATGACAACTATTTATATAATTTGTATATTTTTAGCAATCATTTTACCAACAAACCATTGGATTAAAATGAATTTATTTTATTTTTCCTACAAATTAAGCACAAATACATTAAACGCGATTCATTCCATTCTCGCGAACCAATAATTGAAAACTATCGATTTCCAATTGATACAACGATAGTTTACTCTATCGTTCCGTACTTTACAAGGTAACGGAGACATATGATAAAGATGATAACTAACAGCACACCAAAAGCTAATCTTTGAGATGAAACTTCTCACACTCAATGCAGTCAACTCAATTTTAGCTATCACATCAAACTAAAAACAATCATCGATGCAATTCGACTGATTTGTCTAATATGTTAGTATGTGTTAGTTTAATACATGGTGTGGATTGACCTGATGATGGGATTTTTATCTCAAAATGCATTTATATTTTAAATATATTTATATTTATCAAATAGTCGATGAAATTTGAGTGCAGAGATGATTTATTAATTTTTTGCACTCCTTGTGATTCAAAGCTAAATGTCCAAAAGGGTGTCATAATTAATTATAATACATGAGTACCTTTAAGTTCTTACTTTCGAAGCTATGTTGAATATTAATTTCTTTAACTGATTGCGTGTGATATAGGAGAACCCAAATTTAAATTGCGTTCTGTACATGTGAATTAGTAAAATAATTGAAAATGCAGATGAGGTAAGAGTAATAATCTTGATAAAAAAGAGGTACAAAGTAAAAACGCCTTTCTGATATAAAATATCATTCTAATCACTAATATATGCATAACTACACTCACAAACAGTCTAAAAAGTCCACCCAAATTTGCAATATTGATTACCGTCAACTGATTATACTATCTTATGCTGATAATGAAAACAATCATCCTACAATATTAAAAAATCTCCGGAAACATTACTGGTGCAAATGCGAATCTTGTGTTCAACAATTAGACTGTGTTGTAGATTAGACCACCCGACCGATGTGCTTAACCAATCAAAAATCGGTAAAACATCATTCCATTTACAATTAGCACAATCAACAACAGTCACATGAATAACGGTGGTGCGTTGATGATTACTGAATATTATATTTTTAGAAGAAAGGATTTAGTTTTACAATTTCAATGTTTCTATTTCATCAGGTTACTGAGATTGTTATACGAGAAGATTAGCAACAGATCTTGTCTCAATTTGCTCTAGAAAGTATAATCTCCAGAACATTGAATTAAATATTCAATGACAATATTCGAATTAATTCATTGTTTTACGACTAAGAACCAAATTATATTAGTCACCTATTCTCTTGGTGGTAGTCCTATGGAACAGAAAAATACATAAATAATCGCTAATGAGACAATCTTAATTGATCCTATAGGTATTTGGTCGATTTCAAAACAAAATAATAAATTCTTAACATAACTAATGGAAATGATTAATAAAGTAAATTATCGTTGACATCTATAGGAAACTATAAGTATCAAAAATTAAGTGACTTCAATTTCCATAATACAACAATTTATTTAAAAAAACAAAACTCATCAATTAAAAAATATATTTTACGACAATATATTTCGACGGATCTACCGTCATCTTCAGGTCACTAATTAATAATCAATTCACCTGTATATAAATACAAAAATGATGATTATGTAATCGATTGCATGAAATCATGCTAATCAAAAATTCTCAATAAGCTGGTTGAGACTGCCGATTGAACATTAATTTTAGGGCAACGCGACCTAATTAACAATGCTCCACACGACACTCTCTCCCAATAACTGTCAAAATGCTCACACAGAATTTTGAAATTATCAATATTAACATCACATTTACATTTTTTCCTATGTTCTGCAATATTACTCTTACTCTCTTTTCGACCATGTTCTTGAATTCGTTTACAGAGATGACGGACAGTCTCTCCGATGTATGTGGCATCGCACCCATTACATTTATATTCATAAACAATATCAGAACAAAGAGTTAAATGTGTAATAGATTTATTACTGAACATATTTTGAATTTTATACTCATAAAATTCAAAATATGTTCAGTAATAAGAATTTACGTTGTCCTAAAATCAATGTTCAATCGGCAGTCTCAACCAGCTCATTGTATTTAAGAAAAATCGATCATTTTTGTATTTATATACAGGTGAATTGATTATTAATCAGTGACCTGAAGATGACGGTAGATCCGTCGAAATATATTGTCGTAAAATAAATTTTTAAATGGATGAGTGTTGTTTATCATAGAAAATTATCATCCAGATTTCATTTTACCAATATTTTAAAAAGTTTTAAATTCGGACAAACACTGAAAATAACGAAAAAATAATTGAAACAAAAGAAAAACCTGATTAAATATGAAATTAAAAAGATAAAATGTTTTAAATTCTCTTCAATATATAAAGCTAATACAAATAATTGAAAAGATAAAATAATATAGGGGGTATAATATACCACGTACCCTGCCCTACCAAAAGTCTTCGGTCAGTAGTTTTTTCATACTTTTAACTGGCCGTAATGAATTCTACAACATTCGAACTCAAATAGAATACAGAAGACAGGTGAGGCAATGGAAAAATTAGTATTTAGTACAGATTCTTTTAGCTCTTATGACTGCTCTTACCCGGTTTTTCATAGAATCGACCAATTCTTTTCAGGAGCTGAGGAGGAATATTTGCCGATTCTTCCCGTAGCTGAAATTCCAATTCAGTGGCATTCCGTGGAAGCACCTGCCTTTTACGAACGCGTCGGTCTACCTCATCCAAAGTAATTCGATTGGGTTCAAAACGGGGCTTTGTGGCATCAATTCCAGTACATTTATGTCACTTGTTTCGAAGAAATCCTTAATGAGGTGCGACGTATGGATTGATGTCATATCAATTGGAAGAGCATATCGGCAATTTCTGGGAGGAATGGAAACAGTCCATGTTTAAGGATTGCTCGGTACTCCATGGAATTCATGTTGTTAGTACACTTGACCAATGGGCCAGTACCATTGACTCTGAAGTAACTCTAAAACATTATGGAGCCGCCGCCGTACTTGACTGTTGGAAGAACACAATCAGGATGGAATCGTTCATCACTGCGCCGCCATGTAAATTTTCGTCCATCGAATTGCAAGAGCGTTAAACGGGACTCATCGCTCCATATAATTTTCTGCCAATCAGCAGGAGTCAAGATACGTCTGGCGTTGCACCAACGAAGACGCCGCATGCGAATGGCTTCTGAAATAAATGGTTTCCTTGCACATACTCTCCCGTAGAAACCCAAGGAATGCAGATTTCGGCGAACTGTAGACATGCTTGCCTCTGTGTGGCCTGTGTTGTACTCAGCAGTGATCTGCGTCAAAGGAATGCGCCGATTCTGCTTCACAAGTCGAACAAGATGTCGTTGGTCACGATTACCCAAACATTTCGGTCGGCCAGATCGCTCCTTGTTCACATGACTGCACGTGCTGCGATACTTTCAGAGAAATGAATCAATTGTTGATTTGGGGTGACCAGTCAGCTGTTTAAATTCACTCTGAGATTTGTTGCAAAGATGGCAGCCATAGATGACGCTCTTCTCAAAGTTCGTAATCTCCTCTCGTAATGCTATGCTTAGCAATGTAGTGAATAATAGTGAAATAGAAAAGCGCTTCATGCGATATCATTTCTAAGAAATCAATTTATAGACAACCAATAGGAAGGCCAGCAACAGTATAAACCTTATCATTGCAATATACTGGTAGTATGACAGCCTTATAATTCATTCATTTTAGATTTCTTTCTCAATAAACTCATAATACAACAGAAAAGAGTCAAATGTGCTTCTGACCGAAGACTTGTGGTAGGGTATGTCGTTGTTTAAAGGTTAAGTATACATTATTATTTATTGAATTTCATCATTTGATAACAAATTATTTCTTTTGTTTTGTTTATTTTCAAATCGAAAAAAATTGCTAATTCAAATAAAATGATCTCAAAAGCAAACAGAAAGACTTGCCCCGAATGGATCCGCTTTTTCCCATGAAATCCTTTTACCAGAACTTGTGACCGCTCGACAAGAGTCTGGTAAGGATTCGGGCACGCACGCCAATATAATGAATATATCGAGCAGAGCGACGGCTGTGGCGAGTGCTATTACAAAATTGTCACTGTAGATCTTGCCCAAATACGCACCGATTGTCGGACCAATAAAAATAAAAAAATCTCGATAAAATAAAGAAAGAATAATTGACAAAAATAATAAAAATAAGAGACATTATATCAGTGTTTCCCAACGTGAGGCGGATGACCTACCGGGGCGGGGGCAACTTTTAGTTTTTAAGAGGGGCAATTCGAAGATTGACTCATCTTAAAATAAACTTGCAAAATTTGATGGTGATTTAAGCTGTGTTTTCTTTAACGACGTCGCACAATGTAATTATATCTAATAGCCGCCGATATCTTTAATACATCGACATAGCAGCAGCCGTCGCCGGTCGGAAGATATAATAACATTATCATGCGGATATCTGCCGTTGCGGACGGTGTCAAAGAAAGCACAGCTTTCTGATAATAATTTAAAAATAAGTTTATAAGATTAAATAATGCAAGAATTTAATAGAATCTCTTTATTTATGAAGATTAAAATAATTTGTAGTGGTAAGTATTTTTTATTTTCAAAGTTCTTCGTTCTCTAATAAATATTTTGAAAATTTTCTTTTTTTTAACAATTTTCTAGTTTTACTTCGGTGAACAATCGATTTCGCAATATCAAAAATTATTTATATTAGGGTGACACATAAATTTCCGAATATTTTAAATGAAAGCTATTTATTTTTTAAAGCAAAGTGGCGTACAAATTATCTTCAAAGTATTCACCCTTTGCATCTATGGTCTTTTGCCATAATTGTGGCAACAAATAGATGCCTTTGGTGAAAAAGTCTTCATCTTTCGAATCAATGAAGTCATCTATGAATTTCTTGACTTCATCGCGTGTTTTGAAATGTTTTCCAGCGAGATAATGTTGGAGAGACCAAAATATATGAAAATCTGTTGGAGCCAAGTCCGGTGAATAGGGCGGATGTGGTGGAACTTTCCATCCAAGCGCTAAAATCATATTTTTCATCGCCGACGCAACATGTGGTCTAGCGTTATCATGTAGCAGTATGACCTTGCGTCCACTGTGGACCACATATTTACTTAACTCACTGATTTTTTAGTTCAGCTTAGATAACTGATCACTATAGCGTAGTGCGGTAACCGTTTGGCCGGGATCCAACAGCTCATAAAAAAGAAGGCCCTTCATGTCCCACCACATACACCGAAGGACCTTCTTGCCATGAATATTGTGTTTTGGGGTGGAGGTTGATGGACTTCCGGGGTCTACTCATTGCCTCTTTCTTTCTGGGTAATCATAATACACCCATTTCACGTCCCCAGTGACGATTCTCCATAAAAAACGATTTTCTTCGGTGGCGGGTGAGGTGACCCATGGCGAAATTCATCCTATCGTCCTTGTTTCGGGAAGAGAGAGCATGTAGGACTCATCGTGTTGCTTTCTGCACCTTTCCTGGAGCTTTCAGACGCCGTAGGACTGTCGACTGGTTAACGTTGACGCGCTTAGCCAGTTCACGGGTTGACTGTCGATCATCCTCTTCTAAGAGAACCAGAAGCTCTTCGTCCTCCATTTCTTTCGGTCTACCACTTCATGGCTGATCCTCCAGGTTGAATTCACCTTTCTTGAACTTGGCGTACCATTCTTTGATCGTTGAAAGGCCAACAAAACCTGTACCATATGCTTGGTAAATTTCGTCCTTCGCTTGCGACGCCTTTTGCCAAGAAATAACATAAATAATATACAGTGGCGTATGTGATTTTTCTTGGTATCCATTTCCAGAATAATAAAAAAATTAACACGTGGATTTTGGGGACAATTAAAGAAGTATATCCCTTTTCTATCAAAGGTCGGAAACCTATGCATCAACCTAATAATTATATTCCTGAGAAAAGGAAGGGGAAGTGGAGGCGCCAATTTTTGAGAGGTTGGTGCGGGACATGACACAAAAAAGGTTAGGAAACACTGCATTAGACGGTAAATTATTTTCAATTAGAAATTTATCATCTGAGATAAATTACAATAAATATTAATTATTATTAATTATAATTATTAGACATACTACAGTGGAACCTCTATATAATCACACTCTAAATAGTCACAAACTCCATATTCTCACAATAAATTTCGCCCTTGGAAAATTCCAGATATTTTACATATATGGTTGCCTCATAAGTTTTGTCGCTTAAGTTTTTGTCAGGTTTTGAAGAACCCCGGCAAAGTCTTGTACAGTGCGTTCAAAAAGTAACTGTGCACCTGCAATTTCAAAACAAGAACGATATCCTGTGTTCTAAAAATCAATAACAAAATATTTTGAATATTCAATTTTATGTGAAGAACAATGACCGTCTCTTAATTTATTAAAAATAACAAG
>MQRK01018994.1:0-27834 GCA_001938485.1 Girardia tigrina | reverse complement strand
GGGAATTATAAGTTAACTAATAAATAATTTAAATTTTTAAACATAAAATTCTGTCCGAAAATCCGGTTAAAAAATTAAAAATATGAATCTAACATCTGGGTAGGAGAGACAGGCCAACAAAAGAAAAGCAACATACACAATGCAATCACTCGAAATAGTCATCATCACCAGCTCGGGTCGTTGATTCAGATTCATAGTGACTGCACTTGTGGTCTCCGTACCTTTTTAACAATTATCGAATTTGACAAAATTATACTACGCATTAGAGTCAATTAAGAAAAAGATGAAAGTGATTTTACTCGATTTCATAAAATGGGTCTCCATTTATATCAAAACAATTAAAAAATTTTGCACATTTTTTAATTCAAATATAAAATTTAGAAAGTAAATTGATTACTTTACGTAAGCCCCTGGGAATTATATGACATCAATAGGAGAAAAATGGTTGTTGTGTCAGTGAATTAAATCTTTTTATAAATTTCAATTGGTATGTATTGAATTTTGTTATTTGTTATTTTAGTAATTCTTATTGTATAATTTCGCAATTTGTATTTAAATGCAAAAGTTCAATGATGTATTTTTATTGCAAAAATAAATTTTGGTTTTCATGTTATTTTTCTATTTGTAATTAAAAGGTATGTTTGTTTTATTGAGCTACTATAAAAAATGGTGATTACATAATTTATGATTTTGATTTAATAAAAAATAAAAAACGCTTTTGAATTCCAGTCTTTTTACTATTTTCTATTTTATATGATCCCCAACAATGGGCATTCTCCCTCACCCCCCCCTGGGAAGGGGTCGGATCCGATCAGAAAAAAATAAATCATCAATAAAATCGATAGTCAATAATCATATCAATAATCAATAAAGTAGGGGGAAAATAAGAGTTCTACATCAATCTATAATTTTCCAATAATCAAGGTTTCCATGTCAACGGACCACGGCAACCAATGAAATTGTTAAGTTACTATCTAAATGGGTACAGTAACCAATGAAAACGTGTCTGTAACCATAGGAAAAAGGTAGTTATGTGTTACCGACCTCCCCCTTAGGTGATGCAGAAACTCCATAAGGTTGTAGGGGTCAACCATTACCATGACAACGGCCATTGATAACTTAGCAACGGTTAAGGTTCGCTTGGCCCAGGCCCCAATTCTTCTAATTGGTTCCTGGTACCCTAGCCTAGACAGTAACGGTTGCGATCATCCGAAAATGTTTCTGATTGGTTCCTGGTACCCTAGCAACGGTCGCGATCTCGTTAGCAATAGTCGTGATTTCCTTGACAACGGTTCCCATCCCCTTAGTCTAGATCGAAACACTTCTGATTGGTCCCCGATACTGATTGGTCCACGGTACCATGGAAACGTTTCTGTTTGATTTCCGGTTCCTTAGCAACGGTTTTGGTCCCCTTAATTGAAGGAAAACTAAACAGTTCTTCCCTTATACATTTGACTTAGTCAAAAGGAAAGGAGTATTCCCCTAAGATTATATAAAATCATGGAGATCGCTGGATGAAACAACATTACCCACTTCTTTGCCCGCTTCTAATCACATACCAGTTTGATGTTGATTCTGTTTTTTTTACAACAAGCTGAACGATAATGACATTAGTGATGCTGATTATCAACATGCTCTAAATGTCTGACAAGCTTTGAAATGTCAAACACTTGGAGAGTATAGTGATGTATATCTCTAACAGATGTGCTGCTTCTTATGGATGTCTGTGACAGCTTTCGAGATGTGACACTTAAGAGCCACAAGTTGGACCCAGTTCATTTCTTTACATCACCTTTTATGAGTTGGACAGCAATATTAAAATATACAAGCATAAGGCTTCAAATCCTCAAGTATTACGATATGATTCTCTTGGTTGAAAAAGGAATTCGAGGTAAAATTTGTCAATCCATTCATCGATACAGTGAGGCAAACAACAAGTATATTGGAAATTATGATTCGTTCAAGGTATCCTCATATATAACATATATGGATGCAAACAATTTATATGGATGGGCAATGAGTGCTTCATTCGTGGATCCTAATGGAGATGTGGGCTACATATTGGAAGTGGATGTTGAATATCCCAAATCCATCCACACAAAACATGAGCAGCTGCCTTTTCTGTCTGAAGGCAAATGTCCTCCTAATGGAAAACATAAGAAGCTGATATGTCATTTCGAAAATCGAGAGAGATATGTAGCCCATTACATCAATCTCTAACAAGCTATAAGTAATGGTCTCAAAGTTACAAAAATCCATCTGGCTCTCCATTTTAGTCAGTCAAAATTGCTTTAGCCATATATTGACTTTAACACCAATCTGAGGACCAATGCCAAAAACGACTTTGAATAGGATAAGTTCAAACAGCGTTTTTTTGTAAAACGATGGAGAATATCCGTAACGGAATCAACATCAAACTGGTATGTGATTAGAAGCGGGCAAAGAAGCTCATTGCAAAATCAAACTTCCACAGCAGCATCATATACACCGAAAAACTGGTGAGTATACACATGCTCTAGACATCCCTTGAGTTTAATAAGCCAATATATGTGGGGACGTCAATCCTGGATCAATCAAGACATTGATGTACGACTTCAACAATGACATCATGGTCCCTAAATTACAGGATTTACAACTAATGTATATGGATGCTGATAGCTTTGGATGCGATATGAGACTACCTAATGACCAGCCAATTGCAACGGAAAAAACAACTTGAAGAACAGGAAGATATAAAAAGAAACATCAAACATTTCTTAAACTGCGGAGCTACAAGAAAAGCCTCTATCAAAAAATTCATCGATCGTAGACTTGAGATATATGCAAATGTTAGGCTCAAAAAAGAATCTGCGATATACATTGAACCCTTATACGACGGACCGTATCCAATAATTAGCCGAAGTATACCTCTCAAAACCAAGGAGATCAAAATTAATAATCAAACCAAGAGAGTTTCCGTCGAAAGGCTGACAGTCTCTGAGATATAGGGCCAAGCTGAGCATGGAGATGTGTTAAACTAGAATCTTTGTTTTTTTTAATCAAATAATTTTTTTTTAATCATAAAATCTTGTTTAAATAAACAGACTGTGATATAAAGAAAATTTTTTAATTTTGTTGATTAAGTTTTCTTTTGTTGTTATTCAATTTAATCATTTTTTAAGGAAACAACTATCCAACACAGACAATAATAAGTTACAATTCAATTTCAATTTTTATCCTGTTACTCCAAATTTAAATAATAAGTTTTCTATTTGAATCCAAAATTAAAATTTACTTTATTAACTTTATAGTAAATCTTTTTATTAACTCTGAATTAAATTTCAATAATCTATCGTAAAATTTGTCTTTAACTTTAATTTTTTTAATTAATTTTTTTTAAATTCAGTTTTACATTGACGCACAACATAATGTAGACTACAAAGCTATCTAAGAAACATATCTCGTCGAAAGGCTTGAACTGTACCATACTGCTCATTTAACTGAGACAAAACGAACTTTCCTTTTCTTTTTTCTTGTTTCATTGCAGCTCCCATATGTCCTTGACTCGTTTGGAGGGTTTCAAAGCGCTGGACTACCTTTTTCCATTTGTAAAAACCATTAATCGTAAAAGCAATTCCCAGATTTTTACTGAAGGTTATGAGGTTTTCTTCAGTAAACGTATGTCAAATACAGCAAAATACTTTCATGTTTTAAATACACAACGATATCCACGGGAATTCCTAATACCAATAAGATTGAAAAGTTCGAAATGAAGCTTTGTCACAATCTCGGCGGGTTTTATTTCAATATATTATCTGAAGTAGGTTGAAATGGGTCTTCTGAGATGCAACACCATTTACACTTAAGTATACATATTGTAATTATACAATATTTTTTAATTTAAATATTTGATAGAGTAAATTTAGTATAATAAATAAGGTTCAAATAGTGAATGGAGAAAATAACAAATTAATAAAGTGAATTTTATTGCAAAAATCATTGTGTCATACATTCCATGAGTGTCCTTTTTACTAACGTGGTAAGAAACTGCAACAACGAACTTAAGCATTTTGACATGTTTAAATTGATTTATAAAAGTGATATAAGAGCAAAATATCCACATTTCGATGTGTTAAAACTCAATGAATCTGACACCAGTTTCCGCATATTAAATAAAATTTAATTTACTAAACTATTCAATTAGAAAATTCTATTAGAAAAAAATTAAGACAACATAACAATAACTCGATGTAAGAAATAATATTTCTATGCAACAAATATAGAACAGTGTCAGCCTTTACTGCATGCAAAATTATCCGTAGTAGTTCTATAACTTTCCTTTTTCTTTTTTCTTGTTTCATTTATAGTAGTTCTATAACGCATAGAATAAGAGCTCACCATGTTTCTTAAAACACTCATATTTATTTAACCATATTCATTAAAACATAATTTAAAAACTAACGTTCTTGTGATAATAAAAAAGCCTCATGTCTGTTTGTAGTTAGACAAAAAGAATATCCAGTGTTTTTTAACATAATACATTTCACTTTCTTATATAGCTTCTGTGGGGCTGATGAACACCTTAGCCATTATTGTCAAAATCTGGGGGCTGTAGCCCCCAGCCCCCCGGTTCCGGCGCCTATGTCCTGGACCATCGGTTTTGGAGAAACTAGTTCATAAAAATTCAGATATATAGGATTATAATCATCTTTCAAGCTTAGTCGTCAACAGATACTTCACTCAAACTTCTCACATCAGTAGGATTATATTTATCTATGTTGATAGTTGAATAAATAGATCAATAATTTTCTTCCCATCATTTCTTCTTAATTCGGAGTGATCCCAAAAACAAACAACCCTGTAGACTCTCATTAGCGGTTCTTAGTGACTTAGAAACATGTATATACATCAAATTAATCGATTGTTTCGAATTATTAACCCATAAAACTTTTTTCGATGTACCGAGATCATAAGAATAGTACATTGTGTAAACTTCATAATTCACACTTTATGAATTAGAGTTCATCCTTAAATGACATCAACCGATTTTGACTGATGTTTCCCCTTGCTCCCCTGGTCACAAGTAGTCACAAAAAAACAGAGACCCTTATATATGACATCCAAATCTCTGACCCCGTATAAAATTTTTGTTAAAAAATAAAATATGTTTAAAACACTTATATTAAAATTATCTTGTGATTATCAAATAAAATAATTATAACAAGAACAAAATTACATTACACTCGATCTCAAAAAAATGACGAATGCAATACAAATTATTTATTCCTTATAATTAAAAGTTTTGGCAGGCTCTATAATTAACACGTTTTGTAACAATTAATTCACAAAATTTATTCTTCTCCATTCTCCTATTGCGAATCAAAATGCTCTTTCATAGAATTTCTTCGTCATGAGGATTGGAGATACAATTCAGATCAAGGTCTTTTTCATCTATCCAAACTACATTCGTCGGAGACGTGAAAATTTATGTCCCCATAAATAAAATACACATAATATGACACACATAAGAAAGATAGGAATATACAATAACCAAGATGATAGATAGAATAGTGAGGCATAAATCACAGTACCAAAAAATTTTAGTCAAATATATACAAAAATGTCAATCATCTTCTTCGGTCAAATCGATTGGTAGGATATTGAATGGATCATTCAGGAGACTTGGTTCGGTCTTCATCGGCAATTGGTGCGGCGAGAACCATAGTAGATCCGTATACCGCGAAGTTTCTCAAAAGGCCTCATCAATATCCACCTTTTGAAGGGGTGGTGGCGTGGCATGAGGATCACCTGATTTTTTACGGCACCATCGATTGTACCTAATAACATCGTCATCATTCCGGAAGAAAAGATTGCCTTTGACGACAGGCATTGGCTGATCGCTGATGTGTGGTGGGGTGACGAGTCGCTGCTGGGTATATGTAAAACTCTCCGAGGAATCGACTATCGTAAAGGAGGAAGAAGCGACGCGAGAGGGCGAAACAACTTTTGAGACCTTTTCCGGATGGCGACCTAGTGTCCCCTTCGGCCATCGTTTAGATTAAATGAGTATAGTCCTAGGTTCTTCGAGGGTAGTTTCAACTAATCTAGGGGTGTGCCTTTCTAATACCGACGTTCGTGTGCTAGACAGAACCCTTAACTGGTCCGGGTGGGGCGGTGGAGGCATTTCTCCTTCCAATGTAGGTGTGTAAGTAGGATGAGTATCCGGATCCATCGGTGGTAACTCATATTCAAAATCATCCAGAGGGGCGAAAAAGTCTAACTCATCAACCTGTGGAGAATCAAATTCCTCTCTGGCCTAATGGAAGGATGACACCGAAGACGCATCGGAAAGAGCTTTTGACATTGTACAATAATTAGCATCTAACCATTCCTCCGCCGTGGAGGAAGGTGGACCATGAGTCTGAGGAGGAGAATTTTCAAATAAGTTCGAGGCATTGTTAGGGGACAAATCATCAATCCACCTACTTTCTATCTTTCGGTAAATTCTAAACAAGGCGTCGGTATCCTCATGAGAATTATGGACATGGACCTGAATTCGTTCTTTGAGAATATCTAATGCCAGGGTCTTTAAACTATAAAAGCTACCCTCATTTTTTGGCTTGAGGTCAAGCAGGTCAAAAACTTTTGCCTTTGCGGTGTCACGAATACCCAACAGAGTGTGTGTGGGTATGACCAGTCCTCTGATCTCCATCTGAAGATCATGGCCTACAAGAATGTTGCCGTATAAGTTCCTATGCAACTCCGCAATCACTTCGTATTCATCTGCTGAACCTATGAGGTCGCTGTATTTCCATTCCGTTATTCTTGTACGGGACCTAACTCGGGTGTTTATCAGTAACTTCCCACTGAAGTTCATGAGCGTAATCGCCGCTGCATGAAATTTCTTATCCGCGTCCTTAACGAATTATATGTCGAGAAATCTAAGACGTAGCCTAATATCCTGCAGAGAGAGACTCTTCCTAATGAAATATGTCATTTGCGCGACCAGTCTTTCGCTAACCTGAAAATCTGAGTTGACCTGAAGATGCGAAAGCTGGTAAAATGGGTTAGGCACATCATCCTGGAGCAGAAATTCTACGGCGAAGATAGAAATTTCTTTCAGGGAAGAAATGTAAATATCATTTATCTGCTCCACCACCTCGTCCTCCAAACTATCCGCGATATCGATTGCGATAGAATGTAGCTTCGGGACATTGACCGACACCTTACTATCACTGATTAGAAGTGGTGCTGAGGCGGCATGAATAAACAAGGTAAGTAACCTGTAGAGAGGGGTATTAAAGGTTGTAGGGATGCTGTGTCTATATAGCCCCATAACATCAGAGACTCTCCACCTGCGAGTTGTATTAGTTTTTATCACTACCATCTTTTTATTTAGGTCATTGTAAATCAACCGGTTTTGATAGTAGGTAGGTGAAGGATACACCGCCACGAACAATTCGTTCAGGAGCCTAGTCAAACCGGACTGGACATCACGATAGAAAGTGTTGCCATAATGCATCGAGCGTATGGCTAAATCGAACAATTTCGTGGAATGGGCCGAGATGGGCTCGTTAGGCGTCCAACTAGAAGATAAGAGTACTTCGATAGGACAGATAGGCTGCTTCTGGAAAGCGCGTATGAGCCTATCTTTGCATTCCTCTCTGTGAGTAAGCCTATCAAGATGAGGTATTTCTTTGTTAATTCGTGTGTCCTAACGACGGCTGGTACTCCTCACAGTGGTGATAAATCAGCTTCTTCCGATTTTGATATTGTGTGCAAGGAAGATTATAGCCATAAGATGGCTCATTTTGATTAAATGTTTGATGCAAGTCATTATATTTTTGTTTCATTTTTGCAATGAAAAGTTGAGAGGATTTGGAAACTGGATACATCTGAAAGATAGAAAAGAATAATTTACTGTACACATTTGCACGAATTAGAAAGGAAAGGAAAAAATTCAAAATGATAATAGTGAAATATATTATTTCAAGGCTCGTACAGCCAAAAATGATTTTTATACCTGTGTTTGTTCTACGTACACTCCTGGCAGGTATTTCCCCAAAGAGGTACGATATAAGTTTAAAGCCGTTTGTTTCTTTTTATATTTCTTGTATACGTATGTTATGTGCCATATCAACCATAAGGTTATCATAAATAATCCAAGACTGAATAAAAAAAATGTAAATAATTGTTGTCTATGTCTAATGTTAACATTTGAGCTGTAAAATTTTGTAAAAATTTGTAAAATTTTGAGCTGTAAAAAATGTATCCCCCGATTCTGTAGTAACCAACCAAGAAGATCGAGGTCAAGTTTGTGTCAAAACAACTTGTTGCTCATTGCTAGGATTAAGAATTACATCAGCAAGACTTTGATAAACAAATTAATGATGCGGTATATATATCACAGGGCTTGGTTGAGGTAACCTAATTTTAGCATATTGTGGAGACTGTGAAGCTGAACCTGAAGAATTTTGCGAAGGAATCTGAAATAGATTTAATCCGCTTTGGAAAGCATTTGGAGGTGGCCCATTATATAAAACTGTTCCAGATATTTTTTGCTGAGTAAATAAATGTTGCTTCCTTACATCATGTCCAATGTTCAATTTTCGGTCTTTAAATATCAATTTTTCAGCTTCATTTTTGATGATTTTGATGATTTTTTTCCTTAATTTTCAAATGTCACAAATTCATAGCTGCCTTTCCATAATCCAGTACGATCTTTTATTCTATTAACGTCTTTAATTGGACCGTAACTCGAAAAGAAAATCGTAAGTTCCTCTTCTGTTGTATTTGATGTTATTCCGCCAACAAAAATTCTATTTGGGATTAGTGTACCAATTTTCAGTATTGGTACGTGAGAAAAAGAATTGAGCTATTTATTTGAAAATATATGGTAGATAGTCATGCGATACATAAAAATAGGTGCCTATACATTAAGGCTTGCCCACAACTCAGAAATAGAGGCCAACTTATTATTCAGTTATCTTTTTTTCTTTAGTGACTATCGTGCATCGAGTCTAGAAGATCGTGAAAATTGATTGATTTGAGCATCAACTCTACCTGAATCGTCCCGGGTTTTTATTTGACCGATACAGTGCTTGGTTGATTTGATCGCTGGGTCGATCCCTCAGTCTGTGATACGTCGACATTCACAATTCGTTCTAACATTTTAAAAAAATGTTTATTTAAAAAAAACAGTTATTGAACAACTATCAATATATATTTTGAAAGAGTCAAACAAAACCCTTATATTCAAAATATTTTACAATTATCACAAAGACGTTTTATATTTTTATATAATTTGTATTGTTGTGAAGGTACAACAGTGATGCGTGAATCTAATCAAAGAAACCAAATAATAGCACCGAATAGAGTTCATTTCACCTCTCTAAACACCTGTCAACAGTATCAAATACACCATTTGGGTATAATTCACCTTTTTTGAAATCTATTCACGATTAGATGCCAATAACTCGATGTGTTGATTCATTTTTGCAAGCGAAAAACAGATTTATTAACTAGAGTAAACACACGCCGTTTCATGTTTCGATGAATTGCATCCCAGCAGCTGTTAAGGCTGCAAAATTGATGATATTTTTTTCTCCCTTAAACCTATCAAATACAATAAAAATTTTTTATAGCTACAATAGGCGCATACTTAAAATTAACAAAATTTCCACCTCGTAAATATTGCATAACATATTAAAATTCATTATTAAGTGATTATTTATTTTTAAAAGATTAACTCCACTGTTTAAGGTGGATTTCGTAAAAAAATATAAATTTCTAGAATACACTTTCCATATTATATGAAGCTCTAGTATTTCATTATGCTCTATTTTCTTAGAATCTAACTGCCTTGTAAATCAAGAGTTGCCTCCTCAGTAATATTCAATTTATCAATAACTTTTTTAGTAATTTATTTATCATAATGTTTGAAAATTTCTTATAAAAATATTATAAATTATCAACAAATCTGGTTATTTACCGCCCACAAATTTCACATTATTTAAATGATAAAATTAATTAATCAATATTTTGAGAATACATTCATATCAATATTAGGAAAATCGTTTTGTTTAATTGTGCTCAAAAAATCGACAAATTCAAATATGAAAAATGTGCGATTTACCAATGACGAGGGCTCTGGCGCGGTCGTGATGCTGGTCTCTAAATGGGACAATGTCGTTTCCATCAAACAGCGACTGTCCAATGAAACAAATATTAATGCACCAAATATAAAATTATTTTCAGATCAAATGATGGAGATGGACGACAACCGCTTATTCGATCCGAATATTGAGTCAATCATTTATCGAGCAATTGAGAATGAGTTCGTTCGTTATAACATACTTAAATTGGTTGACTTGAATTCGACACATCGCTTGCAGTAGTTAGTGAATAGAAATTAATAGATAAAAGTTGTTCGGAAAACTCTCAATGATTAAAGTTGTATTAGAAAAACAATTCCGTTCCTCCTTGAGACAAATCGTAGTTGAGCTTTCCTTCGTACACATTCTCATTCGAGATTAATCATTTCTGACGGATTATTTACTATTACATTTCTTGGTTCGAATTAAAATAATTATTATTCAAGAATATTATAAGGCACCAGGAAAAACAATCGCCAATCTTTCAAATAACTGAAAAATTTTTTTCATAATGTATTTCGGTAAACTTTTTACCGTCTACGGGCAAAATTTTCCATAATTGAACTATTATATGTTTTGTGGTACTCCCATCTCTTTCCATAGTATTGAGCCGTAGGCTCTTTAGAGGGTCCACCCCAACTAATAAACTCCAGCAGCCGCCTGATAGGCCTCCTACGAGGTTGTCAGCTTTCCACTTACGATATCTCTTCGGACCCCCAGCAAAAAACGACCAACCATGTTCGGATGTTCCATGATTTCGCATTCCTTTGGCCGTTCCTATGGACTTTGAACAGCCAGTAAAAGGACAGTTGAAATTTCCTTTTTCTGATAAATCCGTTAAATTAAAATTTAACAATTCTAAGGAGATCGTTTCCGAAAGATTCGTTGAAACATTCGTATCGACGGTCCGTACCTGAATACAACGTGTAATTGTTGGATTGTCTTCCATCTTCCTGGTATCGCCGATCAATTTTACCCCACCACACAAATCGTCATCACAACAGTCACCTGTTGTTTTTTCTTTGATGTTTCTGTTGGATTTTTTTATAGAGTTCGTTTATATTTTSACAATATAATTATATTTTTATTAAAGTTTCTTTTATACAGTTATTGAACATGTTTCGATGTTTCATACATCATCATCACCAATATTTGAAAATTTAATATTTGAATATTTTAATTGTGTTAATTAAATAATATGATTTTAAAAGTTTATTTATTTTAAATGGTAAATATAATCATGAATATTTTAATTTATTGAAGTATTATTGGTTAATAATAACAAAAAAATATTTTAATTAAAAATTGGAAGTATTGAAATGACCTTACTTTCCAATTCTGAATGTTAATTGATGGGTTGTAGTGTCTTATTAGTAGCGATTCACAAAACTGGCTTTCGTAATGTGAATCAAAACCCTTTTGTAGAATAGAAAACTCATCTTTTGAAAGGGATGAGGTTCTATCCTTACAACATAAGAAATGGTAAAAAACCTTACTCGATCGACTCATTTGCGAAAGCTCACTAATCCGCATTTTGATATGACGATTTGTCTCTCCACTGTGGTTTTACAATCTCTTTCTAATGGTATTGATCCTCTAGGCTCTTTAGATGGTCCATCCAAACTAAAGAATCACTAGCAGCCCCCCCAATAGGCTTCCTACTGGGTTGGATAATTTCAGTCTCCAAGATCTTTTCGCCTTTCTTGTAAGAAACTTTCTTGAAGAAAGGACCACCCATGGGTTGTATATCCATGATTCTGCATATTTTTGGCCATATTTGTTGACTTCGTACAACCTCGAAAGGGACAAATAAACTCTTCCCTTGCAGTTAGATCTGCAATCCTAAAAGTCAGGTGTGTTTATTCAGTACCTATCGCTTCCTCCACCACCGTCGAGATAGTCAGGGGGGTCCGTCACAGACTGAATCTGGTTGCCTGGAATGTAGAAGTTTTCTAAGACATTTTCTTCTGTTTAGTCCTCGCATATACCAGGTTCCCGGAACCAAGCAAAAGCTTAATGACTTCGGGTCGTTCCTGACCCCTTGATTGGATTTCGAAAGCGTTCTACACATTCACAAAGAAGATTTCTAGAGCTGTAAGTTTCGTTACCACATTTACCTGTTATTCCCTGACTGAGAATCGAACCCGGGTCACCTGGGTGAAAACCAGGAATTCAGAGTCCCATAACTTTTCACACAGATCAATGGTTTCTTCGATGGGTACATTCGTAAATAAACTGGAAACATCAAATGAGACTATACACTGAAAATCGCATTTTGGTACCTGATTCAAAATGAAATCTTTAAAGTCAAAGCTATCCCTGATCTCGAAATAATTGGAGGTCAAGGGAGTCAATAGGGAATCAAGGATCTTTGCAACTCTGTACTGACCCGTGTCAATCATTGATAAAACAGGGCGGAGTGGATAAACAGCTTTAGTATTTTAGCTAATCCCTATTGTTAGGAATTTTTTATGAAATGTTTTTAAAATATTTGAAATAATAATTGAATTCGAATTATCATTTTAAAATTAAAAAAAATCAAAAACTAACTAAAGTTATGTTAACTATGATAACATTTCGTAAATTTAAATAAAAAAATGAAATTATTTAATTGTCAGAAATTAAAAAAAAGTCAAATGGATTATTAATACTATATTTATTTTTATTATACCTGTTTGAGATTTATAAAATAAATAATTCCTCAAAAGTAAAAAAAAATAAATGAATTTAATTTGATTAAATTTGTTTAAATAAAATGTATTAGACATTTTTTGTAGAGAAATAAAATTCGAAAAACTGATGCCGGCTTTTAATATTGATAACGTGGAAGATGTTCCAAAAACATCTGACATGGCGGCCTTGATGACGAGCTCTGATCGAGCTCTTGGTTTTGACTTATTCTTTCACGATTTGGGTTTCAGGGTCCCCTAATGCGCATTTTCGCAGAATAAAAGATCTTGGCTACATAGAGGTCAAATAATCGGGTCAAATTTATCCATCCAGCAGTTTAAAAATTGTTTATTTTTGAAATTTCAGGATAATTTTTTTATATCGTGTTCAATTGTCAATTTTTGCTAGTCGAGTTAAATACAGTTACATTTCAAGTAATGAGTGAATGCGAAGACCAATCCATTCCAAACCCAGTTTTCGCATTGGCATTCAATTCAATGATGCGCTTTTAAAAGTTGATCAGAGTTTTAGTGACGAAAAATGTCGAGGTTCTAATGAAAGGTCTAATTCATAGAGGGGGAATTCGTCTTCTAATTATGGAATATTCATAGAAATTGTTCGAGGAACAACATGTACACAACAATTATTATTAAGAATTATTATGCTTTTGTCAAAATAGTTTTAAATGAAGTTCTAGATTGATATTTTTTAGATTACATTTTTCCAATTTTTTAAAATTTTCGTTTTGATAAAATAATTATTTTGAACAATAATGATTATTTTTCTGCAATTTTATTGACTTAATTTTCGTTTGAAAACCACAAATAATTTCATATTTATCATTTCAAATTAAAATTAAATAAATAATTAGACACAAAATTTAAAAGAAATCATTTTGATAAATCAAACTGTTGAATATTAACAATTTATTCAGTGATGTCATTGTAAAAATTAGACGAAATGCCTTCTCTATTCCAAAATATATCCAAATATCCGGTGCTAAAACTATTGATGATCTGAAGAATATTTTTTACCAATATTCCGACAAAGAAATGAAAGTATTTAGTGGGCAGGGAGTTGAGTTGGAGGATGAGAGAACGATAAATGACTGTGGTCTTGATGATAATTTTACCATCAAGGTGTGGAAGAGGTACCGTAATTATGATGTTAAAAATTCTTCGGACTTATCTTTCGTCAAAACTTAACATAATCATAAAATATTTAAACGTTTTTATTTAACATTACCTAGCTGTCTCTTAAAAATTAATTTTACACGCGAGTTTATAAATTTTATGTGACACTTTAAAATAATGAATTTGTATGGTGTTTGAGAACGGTGAGTCTACCTTCAAGATAGTTAATAGATGTTTCGAATATGCTGCTTATCTAGAAAGGAACTTAATTTAAAATTTTAATAATTTTATTTTAAGGATTATAAATTTTGAAAATAAATATATAACTTAAAACATTATGATCGGGAATTAGTTAATTTGGGCTTCAAATACTATTTCTCTGAGGCCGGAATTGACAAAATTTTAATTTATAAGTACCTAGTTGGTTACAGGAAAGCACTAGAAAGAGACGTTTGGTAAAGTTAAAATTACGTTATATCTGTTTAAAAAACGTAAACACTATACCTTTTTACTTTCAAAAGGAGAATAGTAACTTTCAATGTGAGAATAGTAAAAATTTTATTTTTCAACTAAAAACAATAATCCCAAGATATATTTAACAAAAAATACAACAATGTTTTTTTAAAACTCCATGTCAAACATGTTAATAGCACCAACAACTTTGCATTGAATTGTTGCGATAAAGTTCGAGCTTATTCCTGGAGTTATAATTTTTATTCCGTCTTCGATCAATTTCTCAAGAGCACGAAGACGTTACTCTCTAACACTAACAAGTCATGGAGACCCGAAGTAGATTAAAAATTGATAAATTCCCGTCGTACCCTCACAACCAAAAAGCACTTGGCAACAATATTTTGGGATATCAAAGAACTACTTTTGATGGATGTTTTGCCCAGAAATGAAACTATCAATGTTGCTCGCTACTATGAACAGCTTTGGCAAGCTGAATGTTGCTATACAACAAAAGTATCGTCGTCTCATCAGCACAGGATATGACAAGGTCCATTTCCAACAAGACAACGCCACTCCCCATACTGCTATCATTTGCAAAGAAAAGTTAACCAGCCTGGCATTCACAGTGGTGCTGCATCTACCCTACTCACCCGACTTTGCACCGTTGGACTTCTACTTATTTTCACCTCTCAAGCACCATTTATTATCCAAATGTTTTGAAAATGAAGCCGAAGTTACCAAAGAGTCTGACATTTGGTTTGCTTCGTGGACGAAGGATTTCTTCAGTGAGCATGTCCAGAAGCTACCAGGCAGATGAAAACAATGTATCAACAATGCTGGCTATTATTTTCAACATCTAAGTTCACATGATTGATCATCAATTTAGTTATTGACATTTTCAAATACATTATTTGTTAAGAAGGTCAAAACTTTTGTTACAACCCTGTATTATCGAACAGTCTCTCTTCGACATTGTCAAAAATATTTTATTAGCTATAGTATTATTTTATTGCCTGATTCTCATTTTAATATTTGTATATTTTAATATATACTTATAAATATTACAAAATTTACTTTAAGCATAGGCGCTCACAAGATCTTTTTCAAGGGGGGAGGCAAAATAAAACTTTCTTAGGTAGAATTTTTCTAGCGGGGCGAAATAAAAACTTCTACTGGGTAGAATCTTTTTAAAATAGTAATTTATTTATTTATTCACTTTCGTTCTTATCAAATTCAAAATTGTAACAAACATAAATAACGAAACAACAACATACACAATAAACAAAGAAAATATTAAATTTTTTAGTAATCAGAACACTCATGTTTTTTCAAAAGTATTTGCCATAGGATATTGTTCCTAAATAATTTTTTGTACAAAATTTATTTTTCCGGCATTCACAAAGCAAAAGTCTTTAGGAAAATAATTTTTAATTCCTTGTTATTCATTTATTTGATTATTAATCTATTTTTGGAATGTAATTTTTCTTAGCCTATTTATCTAAAATATTATTTTTAGATTTTAGCAGCCAATCTCCTTCTAGCATCCCATTATAATTTTCCATGGCTTTAAGACTTATTATTACAAATATATTATTAGCAACATGACAATTTGTGTGAAAACATTTTTTTTACAATTCAAACAGAATCATTTTCAGTAGCACCTTTTGTGGGAACCATCGTTCTTGATTAATATCTTTTTTGTATATATATATTCAAATCTTTAATTTAATTAATGAGATAAAAATAATATTAATTTTTAATTTATCAAAATTTTATTGGATAAAAATGCATTAAGTAAATTTTAAAATAAACATTAGTTTTTAAATTATATTTAATTCAATAAGTTAAAATCGTTTTACTAAAAAATATTACAGTCAAAGTTTTTACGAAATTTTAATTAACGAAAACGTCTATATTACGAAAAATATATTTTAAAGGTCCACGAAATTTTGTATTAATATACAGTTTAACGAAATTTTTTTTAACCCATGACTAGCCGAGTGAATAATCAAAAGCAAACAAGAAGACATGTAAGTATTGATGAAAAAATTAAAATTCTAGATTACAAGTTACTGAATCCCGATGTTACACAACTTGGATTGACAAAAAATTTAATATTTCGCTTGGAACAATCAATTCAATATTAAAAAAAGAGAAAGATCTACGGAAAATATGTAAAACAAAAGAAATGCAAAAAATATTACACAAACAAAAGAAATTAACCAAAAATTATTCAATGTATTATTCGAATGGTTTAATCGTAAAATATTAATGAATCACATTTTGACAGATGATTTATTGACCGAAAAGCACTGTCAATCGCCAATGCTTATAATTTTCAATCATTTAAAGCATCAAATACATGGCTGAGAAAATTTAAACAGCACTTTCTAATAATCAATAAAACCGTTTGTAGAGAAGCAGGATTGGTCAAAGTGGATGACTTAAAGAACAGTTGGAGTGATTTTGAACATATGAAAGCAGAATTTGAATCAAAGAACATATACAATTGTGATGAGATATCTTTGTTTTTCAAATGCCCGTCCAAAACACACTTGTTTTATCAAAAGACGACAGGGCATGCGGTAAATTTGCCAAAGACCGCATAACTTTGCTTTTTTTGTGCAAATTTATCTGGTCAAAAAGAAATACCATTACTAATTGGAAAGGCACTTAGACCACACGGGTTTAAACACTTGAATTTGAATGACCTTGGGTTGGATTATAAAAACAGCAAAAAGGCTTGGATGACAAGCACTATTTTCTTTAACTGGATGAATCAACTTAATGTCAGAATGCAAAAAGAAAATAGGAAAATTTTATTAATACTGGACAATGCACCAGTTCATAATATCAACAGTATTTTCTCTAATGTTCAAATATACTTTTTGCCACCAACAACCACCTCACAGATTCAGCCGTTAGATCAAGGTATAATTCGCTCTTTCAAGGCCAACTATCGTAAGTTTTTCATGCGAAATTTAACATTGAATGATGAAAAAGATGGTACATGCTATGCAAATTTGCTTAAAAACACAAAACTTAAAGATATTTTATCGTTGATTATTGAAGCATGGAATTGTATGAGTGCCGAAACAATCACAAACTGTTTTAATTAAGCATTTAACAATTGGTCAAAAAATACAGTTGACATAATAGATGATGATATTGAAGATACTCAAGAAAATCAACTTGATGTTGACTTTCCAATTTGCGATGAATACATCGAACATGATGATTTAAACAGTGAAGAAATTTGCATATATGAAATACAACCAACCGAAGAAAAAGTCTCAGAGGAAGAGGAAGAGAAAGAAAAACTAGTTAGTTATAATGAGGTGATCTCATATATTAATTTAGTGGAAGCTTATATGCTGCAAAATAGTTGTACCGATTTTATTAATCTTGGAAAAGTTAAAGAAGGTATTATGAAAACAAAAAAAAGAAAAGGTATGAAAATCACGGATTATTTTAATAAAAAAATTAAAAAAATTTCTGAATTTTCGTTATTTTTTTTTACGAAAGACCAAAATCCGTGTAAATTGATTTACGTTAAACCGAACTTTGACTGTATTAAAATTTATAATTATACAACTTTTTAATTAATTAATATTTAAACATTGATCTCATTAAATTAATCAATAATATATCAATCCCATTTGAGTAGGAGAGATACCAATCTAAACAGCATACAAACAAAAAACTTAAAACATTCAGAATTTTCCCTCACATATTTATTAAATATTGTTTTCTGAAATTTAAAATTTGATTTAATATTTTATATATTTATGTTAGTTTTGACTGAGGTTAAACAGAAACATTATGTATTTTATGTCTACATTTATAGAGAAGATCTTTTCATAATTCTGAAAATATTCAATCCCTTGGACAAATTTGACTCAAATAATAGAGAAATTCCGATAAAATTCTGCGTTTCAGACTTGGTCCGCGATGTTAAATGTAAGATAGCAACATCACTTGGTATTGAGAGACAAAGGTTATATTTGTTTACCGAAACATCACATCTACAAGATCACAAACAGCTGATGGATTATCAAGTCTATGACGGATGTGTGGTGTCTTATGTTGATCTAGGGAGGTAACACGATTCAATACTTTTGTAATTATATTTATTAATATGTAGTTTTTTCTTGTATGCAAAAATTAGTCGATAAGGTCTATGGTCTCCCTTGATAAAGTCGGTATTGTCTGTAACTCATTAAAATATCTAATTGTTGTTAAAACAAATTCAATGAATTATTTTATTAATGCATGTTTGAACTGCTATTGTTATTTTTTTAAATAAACTTTATGTCTTACGGAAAGATTATCACAATTTGTAAAAATCGCTTCCTTAGGAGTATAAAATTAAATTATTTTATCTAAATTTTTAAACGCTCAGATATAATTCAGATACAAATACTTATATTGGGGCTACAAAATTATTTTCCGGTGATCAATTATACAATCTTAACCCTACAATGCGCAATTTTTTTTTACAACACACGCGGCCAGTATTACAAACTGAACTGTCATTTTTGTTGACAAAATATATTGCATCTATGACTTTATGGSCAGTTATCATTCCATAGACAATGTTTTTGGTTCACAGTATGTAAACACTCAAAGAATATCACGTGATTAAAGGATATTGAGGTAAAATATGGTTGATTCAAATATGAATCACGGCGCATTGTAGGGTTAAACCTGATTTTCATGTTTATTCAAAACTGACTTCCTCCCACCACAACTTCGTCTTCTTGAACCATTATAAGTATTTCCATCCAACATTCCGTTTACCTTCTAATAGAAGGCTTCTATCGATTCAGACGTTCATTTTAAACAGCAGCAACAACTTTTGTTAACCTCTGCAAGAATAGATGATTTGAATCTGCTAGTATATAATCTTCGAAGCATCGGGGGTTACTTTTTAAAATTTTAATATTTAACATACATTAAACTTTTTTATTTAAATTAAAAAGGGATACTAATGATGGATGAAGAAATTGTATTTCTTAATAATTTTATGAAAAGCCTTTGTATTTGAAGCCCTGACCCTTATTTTAACTAATTACAGAAAATCTAACCTTTTTTGTTTCAATAAAATTTATATTGAAGATATTTTTCCCATCTGATGTAAAACAAAATATTGACTTTCTTTGGATGAAGACCGGCTTTGGGAATGACTAATAGGGATTCATCTGGCTAACCTCGAGATCATTTTCGCTGGACAGTGTTATAGACGATCCATTTTTATCACCCGTCATTATATGTTTCAAAACCGGTACATTTCGTTGCATTTGTATAGTAAATTACAAATAGATAAGCGATCAATCAGATTTTTTCGTTCAGATTATGCGGAACCCCTACATCGTCGTGATTCACGAAATTATGTTTCATTTAAAGAATACGGAAGATGGTTTTCGATATCCTTCTTATTTCTGCTAATTCCAGAGTTGTGTTGTGAGGATTTATTTAGATAAGAGTCTTGAATTTGTCACCATCATTTTAGAGGGTTTATCACTGCGCTCTTGGTCTCGTAGACTGAAATCACCAGCTCTGAACTTAAAAAACTTGTGAACGGTTCTGTGAGATAAAGCTCTCTAAACAATCCAATAAAATATGTAACCATAATGAAACAAAAACGTAAACGTAAAACGCAAAAAGAGACAGATGTTTCTCTAATGATATTATAAAAATTATTCAAGAAGGTTCATTTAGGAACTTCTTTCGGGTAGAAAAGTTTTGAAAATAAAATCGATTAAATTAAGACTTCCTCTGTAGTTTCTTTAAGAAAGGAATTTAACATTTGATAAAAAAGATGAGAATGACAATGAGTGAAATGTAATCAATCACTTACAGTCTCCATTATAGTAATTAAAAGAAAGAAACAAATTGGGTTTTAAAATATTAAAAGTTATTTTCATTTTACATCTTTCAATGAAAACGATTTAAATTTCTGAATAAAGGAAGTGGAATTAAAGGGGATAAATTTGGGGTTGATGAAGAAGTTAAATATATCCGATTTTGTTCTTTTTATTTAGAAATGAATCGATTTCGGAAGACATGATTCTTATCAAAAAAGGAAATCATGTGACACATTTTAGAGGAACACTTGAAACGATTCCTGGTCGCAAGGAAGAACTATTTATAATTAGCTACCCTAAAGAATCTAATAATGAACAATTCAATAAAATGTTAAAATACGAAATCATTACGCTTTTAAAGTTGTCAAAAGATTATGTCTCAGAGAATATCAAAAGGTTCGTGTCATTGATTTCGATATTCGAGAAAGGGAAGGAAGTGTACATCGCGTACGAATTCATGAAACAAGTGCATATTAAGCACATTTAAGATTTTTAATATAAAACCTGTAGGGATCACTCAGGGACAAACTCAGACATGGATCTTTATCACAGAAAGACGTTATTCGTTATTCTATTCAAATTCTTGAAGGCCTATTGTGGATGCACCAAAACAATATACTGCACAGAAATATCAATTGTCAATAATTTTTATTAAAGAAAATTTTTATTAGTTACTTCAGGTTCTAATGTTTTGTTAGATCAGTTTGGTGATGCTAAATTATGTAATTTCCGTTTGTCAAAGTTTCTGTACAATAAAACGATTGACCAAAGTCTGGAAGGTATACCGGGATCTAAAATAGAGACAGACAAGTGTTGGGTAGCTCCAGAAGTGTTGAGTTGTGAACCATACGGGATTAAGGCAGATATCTGGTCGGTGGGAGCAACAATGATTGAAATGATAACAGGTAAACTTTTTCAATGTATATTTAAGAATAAATTTATCCAACATAAATGAACATAAATATTAACCGATATGTAATCTATTTGGGTGTCAACAGGCAAGTGATTCCAATGACCTAACATTTATCGATGCAATAAAAATCTGTTATTTTCTGCCTATACTATGTTCACCAAAAGTTTGGAAATACAATGTATTTTCGGGAGATATGGGTGTTTTAATAAATTCATCTTAGGCAGACCAAGACATGAGTTGTATATGGTAAAGCTTGGTTGTGATTGGTTAAATATTTGTCCCCTATCAAATGCCTGTGTTGGTACAGCAACTGGACATAGTCATTTTCTCATTTTTATAATGGGCAGAACAAGTGAACTTTCCACTGAAATAAGAGCCAAAATTGTTACTCTTCCTGGGGAAGGACAATCCCTTAGAGCCATCAGTGTAAGAATGGAATGGGTTTATTCCTTGGAGACAGCAAGCAGTTGGCTGGTAAAAAGTCAAAATTACTAGCGATGAAATGCATTTAGACATACATTTTACATTCAAGAAACTTATAGACGAAAAACACATTTTTAACGTATTGTGAGTAGTGTAGATATTTGATTTGTTTAAGGATTCCATTAGACATCGGTGATAACATTACTCAATCCAATCTATGCTGCAAACTCCCCATTCAAAACTCGCTTGACTTTTGTTCTAACGAGGATTCCAGTTTTAAGCTTCAAATGTATCACCCCTGAAAATTTGGTTGAGGGATTTAATGAAGTGCTTTATTTAAGTTACTTTTATATGTGAAATAAAGAATATTGCTAGTGGGGTAATCATTGAATCATTTACTAGGATGATTCTCTCCATCAATTTCATGAATTAAGCCTTCAACTATGTAACTGTACATGAAACCCTCATTTTGTGCGAAGTTTTTAATAAAACAGAATTCTCTTGGTAACGAAACAAGGAAATTTTTGTTATTGAAAATAATGAAATATTTATTTTTATCAGGACCCGAGCATTTCAGTATAGGGTTTTGAAAAATTTTAATCTCGCATTTAATAGCTATTAGATGTTCTTGGAACATCCTCGGAATTATTATTAAGATTTACTTCAGACATCCAAACTTTATTATAAAATACAAAAACAATGTTAAAATCTAATATTTAAGCAAACTTATTATTCTTTTGAGAAACAATTTTTTTTATAAATCTTAAACCGATATAAATAAAAATACTTATTGTAGTAACTAATTCATGTTCGTTTTATACAT
Organism: Girardia tigrina; assembly: GCA_001938485.1. Classification (NCBI taxonomy): domain Eukaryota; kingdom Metazoa; phylum Platyhelminthes; order Tricladida; family Dugesiidae; genus Girardia; species Girardia tigrina. Next base: position 5,419 of record MQRK01018994.1, on the reverse strand, counting down.
AAAAATTCTTAATTCACAAAATAATTATTAAACAAATTTTAAAATTAATCAACTTTGCTTTTTCTTTCACTTTTAAAATAAAAAGACCTTTTTTATAGATAAATAATTTTTTATATTAAATATAAAAACATTATAATTAATTAAAAAAGAAGAGGAACTGACAACATTAGACCATTAAAAACTTTATAAATGTAAATAAAAATTTGTTAATTAAAAAACATCGATAGAAAATTGTTTAAATATTCACAAATAAATTTTTCGATGATTCAAATTATCTATTATAATAATTCTATAATCTTTTAACGAAAAAGTTTCCGTTAAACCAATATGAGGTTGATAATAATTCTTTGAATTTATGTTTTGGATGTTTGATTGCCTTACATGTCGATTTTATCGACCAACACCAATAAAATAAATTGTTCGATGAGAAAACGCTATCATCCATCGTTTTTCGATCAAAGTAAACCGTTGAATTCGAATAATATCGGCGACAATAGTAACAATAATAACAATTGGAAATGACGAAGAGAACATTTTCACAAAACCATTGGATTTACATCAGTGAACAGTCACCACAACAACTCGTCCGTCAATTCATCGAATTTCAACATCGATAATCCATCAAGACGACAAGAGACCGATTTGCCGAGAATGACACGATCAAGTTGCGAATTCCGGCGACTACACGAGGTCAATTCAAACGTCGGTGCCAAAATTACTTGCGGGTGTGATGGGTGAAGCACCTCAAACGGTCGCCAAACCAGGACTAACGGCCAGGAAGGTTCTACTGTGTATTTGGTGGGTCTGGAAAGGAATCATTTATTATGAGTTGCTTCCGTATAGCCAAACACTAAATTCAGATCTGTACAAAACTTACCAGAAAAAAAATTATTGAAAAAATCTTTTCGCTCGACAAAAATTCATATTTGAATATGAAAAAATAGAAACAAAGTTCGATCGCTCTCGACTCGATATCGATTGGACTGAATTGGAATTTGAATCAGAGGTCGAATTCGATTTCACTGAGAGAAGTTTGCCATATTTTTATATCGATTAATTAATTTTCTATCAATTAAGATTTGGAGAAATTTTTATCGATTCGGTTTATTGGAACAATTAAATCATTTTCACAATTGATCGATCACAATTATCAAATGAGATGCGTACAATATAAATTATCTTGATCGATTTTTAAACAAAAACGGATTTATTTTATCGGGAAAATAATTTCACAAAACACCAATCAACGATTTCACTGAGTTTTAATTCAATTAATTCTGTTTGGATGCAATTTAACACTATCGAATTGATTGCCTCAAATTGGTGTCAACGCAAATTGATTCAAATGATGCAGTTAAAAAATTTCAATATTTGAAATTAATTAGTAATATCACAATTTACTATTGGCGATCAATCGCTTAAATGTCGACAAAAAATTGATTTTATTTTTCCAAATAATTTTTCGTCGAATTTCAAGAAAAAAAAATTTTATTTTAATTTTTTTTATTCCCAAAACAAAAACTGTTACAATTTTGTTCCCTTGTTCTTGACAGGTGAAGTGGTACAGAACTGAATGAAAAGTGGTCAAAACAACTAAACTTTCTGTTAGATTCATAATTGTGTTCTGATGGAAATTCAGAAGAAGATTTTTTTTAAAACTTATCTTCTAACAACAATAAACATATTATTTAAACAAATTTTGCTTAAGTAAATTTCTGAGGAATGATTTTTAAGTTTTCTTGCAAAACCTAATCTATTTTATTTATTAATAATATTATTTTAAATTTAATTTGTTTTGTTGTAAATCTATTTAATTACAAGTTTCATTATTTAACATTTTTTTCTAAAAAAATTATTTTTAAATATTATTACCCTAATTTACTGCAGATAACCTGCGGATAATACGGCAGAAAAGACAACTTTTCGAAATATTTATGGGTGCGGATTTTATGCTAAACTTAATTTTATAGAGGTAAATTTATTCCGTCTCAGCTCAAGTATTTATTGAAAACTTTATAGATAAATGTCTATCTAGATCTTTTCTAATTCATTTTATTATTTCAACTTTATTGTCTTTTGTTGCTTTTAAATTATAATTATCGTCAGACATCTTGGAAATTTAAAAATTAATTACTCATTTGAGAAACGGAATCTTAGTGATTAATCTTTTCAGCACATTCTGAATAACTTTAAGTATCTTTTTGAATAACGGAAATATAAATTCTAGTGCCGTGCATGGTGTAATATGTAGATTACTCTAAACAATTGCGAGATATTAATGTTTATTGTGAAAATGATTGATAATTTAGATAATAATAAGCGCACTATTTTAAGGAGAACGACCATACGCTAATTTGAATATAGTTACGGCTACTCAAAGGATTGTGGATTCGAGGACGATAGATTATGACAGACGAAAATGGCCCATTCTCAATGATGTTATTGATCACTTTATTCATCGTAGTCAATGGGAACGACCGACAGCTTGGCTAGGAATACAATTATTGGGAGCTCTACAATAAGTGAATCCGTAATGAATCTTATTGAGAAGTTATGGAGTTCTAATTGATTGATGCAATACTATTCTGCTTCACGAACTGTCGTATTTGGATGTTTTTGTTACATTTGTTTATTGAATTTGATTCATTTTTGTAAGCAAAAGAAATAAATGATTTAAGAGAATATGAACTTGTAGATTAATTCCTTTCTTGTAATATTCTTTCTTTTATTTGATTGACTAAACTGGCTCCCCTTACAATGCGCGTTTGCAACTGATACGAATCATCATCGGAGCTTTGCTATATCTCGACAAATAACGTTTTCCTTGTAATGCTTGCTGCTTTATTGAAATCAATTTTTAACTTAGCATAGCCCAATCTAAAATTGTATTTAAAATGTTAATTTGGGAAGTTTATCTATGGCTAAAGAAACAAACACTTATTAAATATTGATAAAATGAAATCCGGATGATAATATTTTATTGAAAACAAAACTCATCGATTAAAAAATATATTTAGAGATATATTTGGATGGATCAACGGTCATCTCCAGGTCACTGATTAATAATCAATTCACCTGTACATAAATATAAAAATGATGATTATGTAATCGATTGCATGAAATCATGCTAATCAAAAATTCTGAAGAAGCTTGTTGAGACTGCCAATTGAACATTGATTTTGGGGCAACGTGAACAGCTACCAGTTTGTCTCGAATTAAACGTGACTGATGAGTGTCTCTTTGTCAAACCTCAAAATGCGTCGAATAAGTTTGAATCTATTTAGACTAATTGTTTGGAAAAGATAGTTCGGCCATGCAAAGGAGACCATAGCTCATCAGTGCATTCTCCAGATTATCTTTACACACCACGAAGCAACAATAACCTTAAAAACGCTTTCATTTCAATCACATACACCGGCCTGTAATTTTCACTAAACGTTTTCAGGCCTTGTCCATTCGTCTCCATCATTATGGTTTCGATCATTTAATTGCTGAAGAAAATGAAAGATATATGTAAACTGGGATCTTCTCTAACTCGTTGATAAGTGTAGTGTGAACGCTCTCTACGTGTACGTATGTCTTTCACAATATATGTGTGATCATGCTCTCTCTCTTTTTTTGTTGTTGGTATCACATTTCTTTCATTGTCTGCGTAGCTTTCGCTTGTGTGGCTAATTTTTCTTTTTTTTGTCACTAGAGTAACCTTTTGTCATTTTTATTATTTTTAACATTTTTTTAAATATTTAGTGTAAGAAATTTGTATGTTTTAGTGATATTTATTTTTTTATATTTCAGTTATCCTTTATGGTGTATGAAGTTGATACATTTTTATTTTTTTTTATAATTATACGTTTTAATAAGAAGACAAACCGAAAGAAGGAAAAAGTGTCCAATTCAAAAGATGAAGGAAAAGTCTTTGCTTTCAAATTGATCATCAACTACAGATACAAAGAATGAAAAAAGGATCACCATTGTTGTACCTATTACAAATGAATAAAAGTCGCTTGTTTTGAGACGGAGAACTACATAAGGAAAACTAGAACGAATTTGTAAACCACTCAGAATAGTTTTTGTGAACCAAATTATCGTCAAAGGGTCCAGTATTGAAAAGATAGATATATATCAAAAGTTATTATGTTTGCTAATTCCGCAATTAAATAAAACACAGTACAAATGCCTTAGGAGAATCTGACCTCTTTATACCATTTATCAAATTAATTTGGTTATTTTATTTTTATAATTGTGTATATTATTTTTGTGTGGTTCTTTGAGCGATCATGATAAGGCTCCCAGAGCATCAAATATGAATAGAAATGAAAAATAAAAGAAAAAGAAATTTGGATAAAAAATCACGGTGTCAAAAGTTAGTCAGAAATGAGAGGCCAAAATATATATCTAAATTAAAATTGAAGAATATGAAATTCAAAAAAAATCAATGTATTAATTAGAAAAAAATATAATTGCTTACCGACGATTTAGTTAATAATCTACTGATTCCTTAATAAAGTATCTACTGGTAAATTTGAATAATTTACGAATTATTTCGTTACTGACGATATTATCCTCCAATATATTTACGAATTATTTCATTACTAACGATATTATCCTTCACAATATATTTACGAATTATTTCATTACCGACAATATTTTACGTCTATTTTGTGACGAAAAATAAATCAAGACAGACCAAATCAAAACTGACTATATTTTACAACTCTATTTTCCTACGGAAACGGGACCAATTGACAATTGTATGTTATTAATTAATTCAGATTATATTAGTTTTCTTGGTTAATTTGTTGGCTTATTTTGTCATTTATAAACAACAGCTAAAACAGGTTCACCAAACAATACTAAGTTTGATAAACCTGTTTCAGTAAAATTTTAATATAGGGAAAAGTAGGGGAAAAATGTACCTTCGGCGGCACTACCCCCCCCCGGGGGGGTCGTAGCTAGTTACCGTGGTTGCCATGGTTACATAACCAGTTACCACGCGGGGTTGCCATGGCAACGGTCGCGATCACCTTAGCAACGGTCGCGGTTACCATGGCAACGGTCGCGATCACCTTAGCAACGCTTTTGATTGGTTCCTTGGTTCCCTAGCAACGGTCGCGATCACCTTAGAAACGCTTCTGGTTGGTTCCTGGTCACCCTAGCAACGGTCGCGATTACCTAAAAACACTTATGATTGGTCGACGGTTCCCTAGAAACGGTCGCGATCACCATAGCAACGGTGCCGGAGATCACCGGCATTCACCACGGCAACTGTGCCGGAGATCACCGGCATTCACCACGGACACGGTAACGGTAACCAAGGGACGTTTCTCGTTAGCAACGGATACAGTGATCCAAGGCGGTTGTAACCATGGTAACGGTTCCCAACTCCATAGCATCCGTGACCCCGTAACTAAGGACCGTA
>MQRK01018981.1:2837-22230 GCA_001938485.1 Girardia tigrina | reverse complement strand
TCCCAAGCGGGTTACAAAGAGTCAGCAGAATAAATGTGGAACGCTACGACGGACCTCAAGACAGCATGTTAATGATGGAAGAAACCGAATACGAACATGTTGACCCTGAGGACGTCGAATAGTTTGATCCAGCCGCCCTGGATGCACTCATACAATCCTTCAGTCATAGGGTAAGAGTGCAACAGGGGGGAACTTTCCTGATTGAGGATCAAACTCAAGAAGACTCATCCGATGATGAATTACTTCCAAGACTTTTCAGATCTAGGATTGGAGATTCATCAGAAGATGTAAATAACTTATCATGGGAGGATGAACCAACCTCTTATGATGAGTTACTAGTGCAGTGAGCGAAGTGTCGGGTCCGGTGGAGACGATCACCCAATTGAAGGGTGCGGGGGGAGGCCGTTAGCGAAAGAACCCCTGTGGAAATCAGGGCCGGTGTAGATGATTCCTTCGGGTTGATGCATGCGGCGAATTTATTTTTGTAAAGACCGGGCACTTTTGCTCACTGAGAAAAAAAAATTATTTAAAATTACTTTGCTAATTTCATCAAGTTTTTTTTATCTACACCATTTAAAGATCACATTCAAATTTCGTAAAACTAAATTCAAATTTTGTAAAATCAAATTCGAAATAGTTCTTTTCTAAATTTAAAAATTTTTTTAACTACACAAATACATAAAATGTCATTAAAATACGATAGGAAAAAAAGATTTCACTACAAAGATTATGATATTTTTTAGATATTTCTTGAGTCCGAAATTTTGATTTTTCTGTTTTTCAGTTTCTGCCTTGTATCTACACCATTTAAAGATCACATTCAAATTTCGTAAAACTAAATTCAAATTTTGTAAAATCAAATTCTAAATTTGTAAGATTAATGGGTAAACAATTATAAACCCTTGCAAAGTTATTATCTTTTGTAAGAGTATTTTTTGAATCGATCATGATAAAGAATAATACAGATTTAATATTTTATTTATTTCCTTGTACAATTAATATGAGTTAAAAACCATGCAAAATAATAAAACAATTCTCTACACAGTATCATGTAACACGCGAAAAGTTTATTTTCAAAAACACTGTTTCATTGATAATATTCAAACAAAATATTTATCAAAAAAATTAAATATTTCAAGTAATTAAAATATCTAATATTTAACATATGTATATATTTCCATTCAATAAAAGACAAGAAACGTTAATACAAGTTCATCGAAGGAAAAACTTCACAGACCTGGTGTTTGATTTAAAAGAGGGGGGTGATACGGCCGATCTCGCCGATGCAAACTGGGCATGTTTCGGGGGTATTTCCGCAGAGCTCAGGAAGCCGCAATTGAGATTCAGTATTCAAAGCATCAATCAGACAGAAGTCAATCAATCATGAACTCATGTCCTTCTATGACAACCGAATTTCCCATAAGAAGCGGAGGAAGTCTCGGACAACTTTTCAAACTATCAAGTCAGAGAATTGGAAAAACATTTCCAAAAGCAAAAATACCTGACACCCTTAGACCGAGACAAATTAGCCCTTGGATTGTCCTTTTCGAATAATAAAATTATTACTTGGTTTCAAAATCGGCGAAGAATTACATCGCGATTTAAAAGAAGCTCACAAAATTAAAGAAGTACCAAGCTAAAAACGATAACAAATACGTATTCCATAAACGCTTATAAATATCAGTCGTTCGACATTTATTTAATTAATGTAAATTTGATGCACAAGGATTGTCTGGTTCAATCGTTTATTTATACAAGTATTTTTGGAGATGTTTTTTGGGAATACATTTTGAAAATAAATAAAAAATGAGATTATTATATGATAAAAAAGAATTCGATTGAATTCGATTCGATTCGTGCATCAAAACAGATGAAATAGTTCAATTTCAAAATGTGAATGTTGGAGAGAATCGAAACACAACCCCATACGCACACAAACAGACAGACTGACAGCGACAATAAAAATTGTTCATAATCAATTGTTGAAATGTACTCGATTTGTTCTTCCATGACTATCGATGAAATAGTTATGGAGTTATTGATATTCTTCGTGTACTCGAGTATGTGTGTGACAGTCTGCCGAATTGATCGGAGATTAGTTTTGTTAATTCTTTTTTTTTGAAAATTATTATTCTTTATTCGATTGTTTAAATCGAGTATTTATTATAAATTGGCGCGAATTTTTTGTAAATATTTCGAAGGAAAGTCACCATTGATTGTTTTTTTGTTTAAACTAATAAAATTTTGTCGATTTCGGTTCTTTCCTTTTAATTCAAACGAAAGTGTTTTTTTCGAATGGCGAAAATTTTGGAGAAACGTAGTTCGGATGGTTATGTGTTTGAGGTGGGAATCGAAGATATCAGTTGCAAGTCGCCATCGTCCGGAAAACCGAAACATGTGTTCGAAAGAATCGGTGAATCGTTCGACTTAAATTTGATATGAAACATCCTTATGATAAAAAACCGCGATGGGGTTAACATGAAGGTTCTCGTCGTAATAATAACAAACGTTGGGGCTCGTATAACAACAATGACAATGATAGTAATAATAAAAGATAGGGATCTTATAACAACGATAACAATGAAAATAATAAAAAAATGTGGCTCTAATAATACTAGCCCGCAACGAAATGATGGTAACCAAAAATGGGGCTCACCTGATGCTAACCCTCAGAGGAATGATAATAAATGGGCGTTCGTGTTCGTCTAGACAGTGTCGCGGATTGCTAGTCTGAGCGTTCCCCGATGAGATTGTGAATTTGAGCCCCCTGTGTCCCGTAGATCATCCCCCAATACCAACATGCCGCAGCCACAAATCTGCTGCGCCGTCCTGTCACCAACACCTGGTTTTAATAATCCTTCATTTGCAAAGCATCGGAAAAAATGTTTGGCAATGATTAACCATTTATAAGGTCACCAAAGGCGTAATGGTTTCTAAGACTTCATCAATTAACCTCTCGACGTATCTCAATCGCCATTCCGTTTGTGTGAGCCCTCCGTGGTTTGCTGGTAAAATGACTTGTACCGAAGCCGCTTCCTTTTGTTTCAAATGACTCTTAATGACGCTCCAAGCCGACTCCACTGGATTTAGCATTGGTGAATATGGTGCCAGACGCAAAATCGTGATTCCACTTTTTTCAAGAGACTCAATTCGAGAATGACATGGTGCATTATCCAGAACTATTACAACATTTTGTGATGGAATTCTTTTTTGTTTCTCTAGCTTTCTTATGACATCCTTCAATCAATTGTTACAATCGTCAGTCTTCAAAAATCCACGCTTTCTCGTAAAATGCACAACACCAGTCTGTGTCATGACCATAATAATATACACATTGGAGCCTTTTGTTTACGGTTATATTATCAAAGCTCTCTGGTAAACTGTAAATCTCTCCATTCCTATTCTTAAAAAAGGTTCTCGTAGCTTTCATCATGGTCACTAATTTTCTATTTCCGTTCGTCTAAATTTAAAAAGAAAATATGCATGAATAAATAAAATATACTACATGATATTAAATCAAAAATGTAACTAATCTGCATGAGAGATTCGTCAAATTCTTTTCTTTTCCGTTTATTTTCCAGGCTGTTGGCTGCTTCTGGATTTTTTTCTGAACATGTGTCCTTTGCGGATCCATCCGTAAGCAGTTTCTGTTTTGATGCCATTGGCTGACGCTACCTCTTACCAATTCTCTCCATTCTCATACGATAGTAGAACTCATCGATGAATAACTTGTATTGATCTTTCATAAGTTCCTCTTCAAAATCCTGTTTTACTACCTCTCTTTTTTACTTCTTCGTTACCCTATACACTATCGTAAATAACTTAAAATAAAAACTGTCCATAATCGCAATTCAAAACTGAAGAAAATACTCTTTAATGAAGCTAAAATAGGATAAAGTTCTACTGAACTCACCGACTGAAACAAAAGTTCTATTTAGGCTTCGATATGTTATAGATGATGTGAAAAAGTAAGAGGAAAATAAGTAGTGTTCTGTAAATAGTCAACACAGCTGCCAAATGATATAAATAAACAAAGAACTACAAAGTAAAAAGAACCGAATAATGATAACAATTAAATCTTTCGAAATTTGTCATAAGATGACTTCGCTTTATAAATTTTGAATTTGATTTTTCAAAAGTTGACTTTGATTTGACGACATTTGAATTTGATCTTTCAATTTTTGAATTTGATTTTATCTTTGAAATTGGTTTTACGAAATTTGAATTTGATCTTTAAATGGTGAAGTGTCTGATAGAATTCAGATATTCTGAGTATTCAGACACATGTCCCAGCATTGTTGTTCCTGTTTGACACAGCTATTTATAAATGCTTATGACATTATGTAATTGATCTCCATCCTGTTGAAACAATGGTCAACTATAGTGCATCATTGATAGTGATATTCCTAGCGGACCAGGAATATATATATGAAAATAACATCCTAGACCATCTATTATGACACAGATTTGAAATTTCCTTTTTATATACTCACATGCATGAGATAGCTGAAGAACTCTTAATTGATATGCTCATCGGAAAAACAACGCAAGAGCTAAATCTTCTTCAGTCCAGTAACGGACTAGAATGAAAATGACAAAAGATCTATGATATTTATCCAAATGAGGAAAAGCAAACACAATGGACGAGAGGTACACAATTGTAAGTCGTGTAAATATAGGTAAAAGATGATGTCGATAATCGGAGTCACGACTGCTAATAATGTTGAGGTAATATACAATTGTGAGAAAATTAGAGGCAACCTTTTATTCAGTTTGTTGTTTGAAAAATTCAACGCAGTCTTTCAGAATTAAGTCAATGTAGTTGAATCAAAGCGCACAAGGAACATTTATACAGCTTATTGACTAATCTCAAAACGTTGAGCTATTACCCTATGATTTAGTCTGGTCTCTATGAAAGCCAAGATTTGAATTGTTGATGTTGCAAATATTTGCTTATTTCAATCAAAAATGTTGAACAAACTGCGTTTGATCTCGTTGATTCATGATTTACTTATACGTACTTTCGTTTGAATTCCGTTGTTAATGATTCGGTCAGTCACAGCAGAAGTGACATAGATAGACTTCAAACGTGAGTTTATCTGCGAATCGACTTGAGAGACTTACATATATATGAATTAAGATGTATCTTTTTATAATTAAGACAAGTGACAATGGGGCCCTTACAAAATGATTTGTAATAACTGCGGGTAACAATTTTCTAAGTCCAATAACAATAATGTGTATAATTTCACAAATGTGTATAATTTTTATACAGACATTACCTTCAAATCTGAGAGAAGATATTTTTGAGGAATATTTTAAATTGTTTGAATGTGTAAATGTGTTGATGCTGTATGTTGATTTAAATATGTTGAATTTAGAATGGTGATTCTACCATCCAAATGGAAATTGGTATTTTTTAAATTTAAAGTAATTGACTATTCGAACATAATTAAAATAATAATTTGATAAGTTTATATTTTTTAAATTAACATTTAAAATTAAGTTTAATATTTTTGTAATAAAATTTAAATTAAATTCATTTTTAATAATTTGATAACATTTTTATTATTTTGAGTTTTTATTAGGGAATGGTTTAAATTATTATTTTTAATTAATAGTTTTTTAAAAAGATTTAGAAAAAATTTTTCAAATAATCATGATTAAAAATAGAAATAATAAATCCAATTAGAACGATGACAAACGGTGAAAGATCTTCTGAGAGTTTTAATGACTGTAAATGTGATAGTAATAAAAATTCAAATGAGACTTGTCTCAATGTTCTTAATAATGTTAAAGTCATAAATTAGCCCTACTGATGCTGTTTCTTAGAACTATTAACAACTAGAAAGGACTTAACTGTGAAAAGACCCATGTAAGAGGAAACGTAAGAATAATCAGAAAGGAACAATTCAAATCAAATGTGTTGTAATAAAATTGAATTAATGAATTTGAATAGTTGCACTTTCGTATTGGACTTTTGAAATTAAAATCATTTGCCCATTTCTCTTAGATACTATTGAAATTTGAATAATTTGCATGTGAATATTTTAATATTTTAAGTGGGTTTTTCCAAAATTTATTAACTAAAATGTTAGATTAAAAAAAACTAAATTACACTTATTTCAAAGTCATTTAATTTGAAATTAATGTCACACAATTTATTTTCATGAAATGTATTGGAATGACCCTTAAGGAAACAAATTAAATCAAGATATAAAAACAATCATGAAATACATGTAGAATATACACTGAAAAATAAGTATTTTGAGTGTCCCGAAAATAGGTCAACCAAAAAATAATATGAGAGTAATCTTGTTCTTGTTGCAGTTAACAATCAAACGCGGCATTGCAACAGACTACTGAGATGCAGTTTCTGCAGTTGGTGAATGTAGTATTAAAGATGTCTGTTATTTATAGAATCAAATACAAAAAAGCAGATTTTACAAAATTATGTAAAAATACGAAATAACTCAAGTTTTAGAAAAAAGATTGAAAATTGAAATTTAAATTATTGATTCAAATTTTTAAATGTGTCTCATTTTAAATTTAATTCAAGTACTATTTGTATAGATAAAAGAACTTTTTCTGCATAAAAAATTAAATAATTTAATAATATTTTTAAAATAATTTTTAGTTCTTTATAAAATTACATAATTTGTATTTAAATTGTGAGTTATTTTAACTGAATAAATATAAATAATTTTAATAAACATCAACAAAACATACTTCTACATTTTGAGATGCTTGGGGTCCGTTAATACTTTCTATTGTACTGTAGTTATTTAGAGATGGAAGAGTGAGATTATATTCCATTCTGGAAGCTGGCCTGGAACAGTTCATTGTTTGGAGTGTCACTGGATCCGTGTGGGGACTGGGACAATATGCTTGAGGTAGAAATACAAAATTTTCATTATCATTTATTGGCATTCCCGAACCGTCTTCCGTGTGATAAATATAATGATTGTGATTGAAGTATTGATTAGAGTTATCATTATGAACATCTGTTGATGGAGAGGAATATTTTTGAAATCTTGGTTGACGTTTTACACATATAATTGCCACAATTAGAAACACTGATATAAGTGCTGTGATTGCAATCATTCCAATAATTATAGTCAGATTAATGTTTGCAAATCGTCCACTGTCTTGAATGTTTATATGAACAGCCGCATAACTAGATAGAACCGGATTTCCGTGGTCTTTAGCCGTAAATTTTAAAGTTACTGATCCCGTTCTTAAGGGACTGATTACTGTAAATAATTCCCCAGTTGTAGAATTAAGAGTAAACATATTATCTTCTATATAATCCAAACTATACGAAACTCTCCCAGCGTCACCATCATCTTTATCCAAAGCTTGTAGTTTTAATATAAGTTTCATTTTTTCACAGTTCTCTGATATGTTTATTGTCGGTATGTAAGAATTTTGGTTAAAGTTATATTTTCTATTATCACTAGATCGTGGATAAATCCATTCTGGAGCATTGTCATTTAAGTCACGAACGTATATTGTAACATTGGCGAAAGTAAATCTTTGAGGTGACCCATTATCCGAAGCCTTTACTGTTAGAGTGTAATTAGGATTGGTTTCCCGATCCAATTTTACTAAGGCTTCAATCTCTCCGCTGACGGGTCTCACGTGAAAAACAGGTTTATCGTGTCTGATCAGATAATGATCGTATAAATTAATATAATGAAATTTCACAAAACTATTTTCTTGATTAATATCTTTATCATTCGCAATCAATTGGCCTTCCAACCTTGTTTTCGTTTCTTGATTTTCTAACACATAAAATGTCAAACTGGATAAAACAAACACCGGATCATTATCATTAACATCCACTATTTCAATTTTCACCTTCGTTGATGACGTTTTCGGATCGTTTTTATCATCGGTCACGGTCACAGTAAACTCCTTTGACGAGGTCATTTCTCTATCAAACGAAATAGACGCTGTGGTAATTATTCCTTTTCTACTATCAATAGTAAAATATTTTGAAACGCTTGCATCAATAGAATAAACAAGTTCAGCCGATTTATCGTCGTCCGTCGCGGAGACCTCAGTCACCATAACTCCAGGAGACGTATTCTCTCGGAGAGTGCAGAAATACTCCGATTTTAGAAACTGCGGTGGTTGTTCATTAACATCCTCGACATTGATCTCAATCGTCTTGTACGCACTCAGTGGCGGTTGTCCGTTATCCCTGCACTCTAGCATCGTTCTAATGACAACGTCTTTCTCATAATCGAACTGATTAACGCTCCAAATCTCATAAAACTCATTGCCAGTCGACTTCAATTCCAACACCGATGATTCTTTCAATTCACAATTCACCTTGCCATTATCACTCAAATCCTCATCGGTCACTTTAATCTCCACCAACTTCTGTCTCGGCTCGTTTTCTCGAATCCTAATCCTCAACACAGACCCGTTGTCCGACGTCCGATTCGATTTAATAAACTCAATCTTCGGTTTATTATCGTTGATATCATCCACGTTAATGACGACCTCGGTCTCACTCGACACATCACTCGCTGTCGATTTATTCGCGTCAACTGCCGACACTTTAAATGAAAATTTCCCGGTAGTTTTTGCCGACAATTTCTTATTCAAAATAATATCTCCCTTATCTGGATCGATTTTAAAGAACACGGAAATTCGCCGATTGACTCCTCGTGCCAATTCGTATTTCGTTTTGTTATATCTCGATCCGTCGGCATCCACCGCGACGACTCTCATGACGACAGTATTGACGGGATGACTCTCAAGAATCGTTTTCTCGTATTTCGGGACTAAAAACCGCGGATCGTTATCGTTCTGATCCTCAATGTTGATGATGATGAGCGAGTGGATCAAGCAGTCTTTATTGTCGTCACATGCGAACAAGGACGCCTCGTACACCTTCTTGATCTCGTAATCGATCGGTCTCATCAAAACCAGTCTCAAATTCTCCAATACCGAACTATCCAAAATGAACGTGTTCGTCGTCTCACGGAAATTGTATCGTTGAACGCGATTCGTTGCATTAATATCACTATCTAATGCGCCGTCGATTTTCACGGTTGTTTTCAATTTCGAATTTTCCGGAATGAAAACCGTTTGATTTGGATTTTTGAAATACGGAGAATTATCGTTGATGTCCTTTATTTCGATTTCAATGATAAATTTCTGCTTTCCGGAATCGGAAGACGACAAATCAACATATCCAATCGACGTTAAGATACACGCTTCCTCCGAACAACATTGCGATTCTTGTTCACATAATTTATCAAGATCGATAACTTTCTTCACTTTTAAATCGTCCCCGGTAATGCTGAAGAATTTATCATCTAAAATGATACTATAAGTGCCGGAAATATCGAAATTCGTTCTCAGAAATTCGTGAATATTAACGATAACGTGGTTGATCGGTGTTTCTTCGTTAATCGTTCGTTTGAGAGTCGGTTCGGTGCGATAGCGATCAACGCAAATCATAACACATAAACACGATAGAAATAATTGAGTAGAAGTCATTTGAAGTTTCAAATTTTTATTCTAATCTAAAAAATGACAAAGAAAAATTCTTAACAAAGACCAATTACGCAATTTAATTTTTTTGAGTTATCGTGAACGAAATAATGACAGAAATCGAAATACAAAATTAATTTTATCAACCGCTCCGACAATACACGTTTTTTTAAAATGAAAAATCTGAAAAATGCTTATATGTATGACTGTTTTTGAATAGTGGATTGTGATTCGTTTGTCAATCGACCAATCAAAATTAGCGTGTTTGTAATTGGAAATGGCTGAACGATAGAACTTTCAAATCAATTGATTATTATTGTATTGTTGTTACGATAAATTAATGGATTTTTCATTTAAAAAATTTCATTTAAGATTAGTAAATTTGTTCACGTAATTCGAATAAAAATTCTTTTTTTAATATAGTTAAAATTTATAATTTGTGAAATTAATTTTTTAACTTTTCGATAACAAAATAGATAAATCGTTTTGTAATGTTTTTTTTTCGTAATTTTACAAACATGATGATAATAAAATTAATTTTTCAAAAATAAAAATTTATTAATATTTTAAAGCTTCAAAATATTATTATATGAAACATTAATTTTTTAAAAAAACATCTTTAATAGTAAAACAAGAAAATTTATATCACAATTAAGAAATAGTATGCAAAATTATGTAAATGTATATTTTTACATTCCATTTTTTATATATATTCATTCTATTTTTACAAATTGTCATTTAAAAACCCGGGTTAGTGAGCATTCACAATCTAGTCGATCGAGTAAGGTTCTTAATCATTGGTTACATTGTAAAAATAGAATCTCTGAGTTTTCTGTTTTACAGAAGGTCTTTGATTCATACTATGAGCGGCAGCTCTGTATTAATAATTAATTAATTTATTAATAATTCACATAAACAAGTAAAGTTTAATAATTCTAATAAAATTTTCCTTGAGCTTCCGCAATATACTAACAATGCACTTATCATGACATTCATTAATTAATAATCAAAATGAATAAAGTAAGGGATGCCTCAATTCTTAAAATCTTTAATTAAAATAAATAAACATTTTATTATCTTAAATATTACAATATAATTGATGATAATGGAAAATAAAATTTCGAAACATATAAGATAATCAATTTCTTAAAAAAGCTTTAACAAAATAATTTTTCAATGATATATATAGGGATAATAATTATATATCATTATATATATAGGGATAATGTAACATGGGATAAAAGATAATAATTCATTAAAAAATAATAATTTAATAATACCATTTTTTAATAATTTAACTTCTTATTTGATTTATTGAGAAAATTTCACCTCTATTTTTATATATAAACGTTCTTTTATAAATTATACATCTTTCAAAAGTCCAAAATCGAAAAAACCTTTATTGAATACAGAAATTAAAATGTACCTAAGAATGAAAGGTATTTTCTCTCTTTGATCCATTTTAAAATGGGTTTTTTCGTAAATCTAGGAACGTCGAATATCTTAATTAAAGGATTATTAACGACATATTCATGTCTACCGTTTGAAAAAGTCCTCTCAACCCCGGTAATTAATTATAACATATGATAGCCCAAACGCTGGTTATTAGCCTTATTGAGTAAATAAATAATACTGTAGAAATATTGAAGTAGAATCCTTTATGCAAAGTATCCAAATATATATAATGACAGACAATTCATTGTTAATATTTATCTAATTATTTATTTGTCTTATAATACGTTTCATCATGAATTTACTATAAATTAATAATTAATACTTTTTTTCTATCATATTTTGGTGTATCATGAGGCAAAGAAATGACTTACAACTTCAGGCAAAATGTAATTAATAATATTAAGGTAAATGTTATTAAATATTAGGAAATATGAAAAAAATTTAAATGTAATAAATTATAATGAGGAATAGGTAATAGTTTTTCTTTTTAATCATCTACATGATCTCAGTAATTACAACAACAGTTTGTCATTGTTCTTCCTAAATTTCCATGTTCTTCTTACAGAACAATATTGTCTTCAAGGCAAAATACGATTCCAGATAAATTATAAAATTAGATAAATTTTTGTATTTTTTCCATGTTATATTCCAGACTTGTAAGTCTAGAAACGTATTGTTCTTCTCTATCCAACTACTCAAGGCCTTTTTGATGCCTTCATTAGATTTAATGAAGTTGGCTATTCCTTTGCTATAGACTAATTCAAGTCTCTTTTAAAATCTCTATAAGTATATTTAATCATTTTGATCGACAATACAGTCCACAGTTGAAAGAATCTAAATTAAATACATGAGTACGAAAGATCTTATAGCAAAATCAAATGTACCAAAACTACTACCAAATATAAAATACTGTCACAAACGAAAGAACATTTTGTTAGTTTTCAATATTTTTTAAATCGGAGAGAGGTAAACAAAACATATCTAAAAGAATGTACCGATGTACTGAGCGCTCAAATGTCGGACTCTGAGACTATGACCTTTCTATATCTTATAAAATGTTTTCATGAAAACATATTCATGATTGAATTAAGAAAAATACTAAAAAAGAAGCAAATGGAACGAATTGAATTATTTTTACGCTACTCATTCTTGTTTTATTCAAGATTTTTGAAAAGGAACATTATCCATCATAAGTACAACATTTTTAATTCCATTTTCCTTGAGCTTGATATTAACAATTCACTCATCATTACATACAATATTGGATGATTCCTAAAGCAAACATACAAATACCTGGACATTGCACAACATTTGGCCATGTTTCTGCGGCGTATCACCGGAACTATCATTAACGCTCTTTTCCTCATCTAAAACCCGCCAAATCTTCTCGTAGAATAATTAAATTTTACTTTATTTATGCGAATTCTTTAGTTTACTAGAAAAAGACCCGTCATATATGACGGTTGAGCTGAGTTTTCGTCTTTGAAAGTATCTGGTTTAATTTTTAATCGTAATTATTATAATTTGTTATTTATTTTTTCGAATTCTGTGTTGATTTAACAGTCAGTCAACTGAGTCGGCTCCCGGTGCCTTTCACCAAAGGCGCTGTACAGACAGAACCGTCTCAATGTGGACTATGCAGGTTTATCACAACTTTACGCGGATTCACCCCCTGTTCCTCCAGTGTTTCGCATTTTATCAACATATATATGATCGTAGTAAAATTTGAGCTTGAGCGACAAACCGTGATGATAAAAAATTTTGCAAATTTAACCTAAATAGATTTTTAGAAGTATAATTAGTAAATAAGTGATAAAAATCGCATTCCTCGAATAAATTAGTTATTTATTAGTATTTTCATAAAATATTTAATCATAGTATGCACTGAGTGTTACAGACACACATTTAGATAGTAATTATTTAAAAAAGTTTTGTATTAATTTTATTTTTGAAAAATATTTTGTTAAGATTATAAATAGAGCTTTCATTATTTAAATTTTCACCGTTAAAATTTTTTAGATTTGAATTTTTCATAAAAAACTTATAAAAGAAATGTTGGTATTATTTATTAATATCGAAAATGTTTAATTTATACAAAATTGATTTTCAGCAAAATAATTAGTGAATAAGTGATAGAAATCGTCATTTATCAAATAAATAAGTATTTTATTAGTATTTTCATAAAAATTTTTACGAAACTCCTTGTAGGAATTATCAAAATCGTCATTATTCGAAATCGATGTTAATTTAACTATTTAACGACTTGTACGGCTTTCGATCGATTTCATCGGCTTCCGGGCATCTTTCGGCAAAGGTGCTACAACGAAAAATTGTATTGATGCGGACTATCCAGATTGACCACATTCTTAAATGGATTCCCTCTGGTTCCTTCGCAATTTCACATCGAAAAGCGTGACCGACAAACAAACAAATATACTTTTTAGACAAATATTATATGTATACTTAGTCAAACTCTATCAATAACTTTGTTTTTGTACATTTACGTCGTTTGTGTAATTCAGGTCACTCAATATTATATTAATTACATCAGACGGCTTTCTTAAATGGATGCAGCAAAACCATTTAATTTAATTTGAGCTTAAAACTATTGCTCGGGGGACGAAAAACTACTTTCAGTCTATCATTTTTTTATATTGTTAATAAAAAGTTTCTCAAGACTTTACATTGTATTTATTTCATAAACCTTAAATAATATAGAAAATATTATTAATAATTAAAATCATAAAATAACAGTGTTTAACATATGGTACATTATAAACGACCAATTCACCAAATCTTTATGTCGCTTATACATGGCCACTATTCGTGTATGACCCCTACTATTTCTGGAGTATAAGGACCAAATGATTCAGACAATTACCGTTTTGTCTTTTATTTTATTAGGAATTTATATGAAAATATTTTTTTATTACCGGATTATTATTCAGTTCTCTAATGTTGGTTTACGAATTTGTCTGCATCATGACAGTAAATGAAATTGAACACTACCATCCTATTTATTTTAATATAGTTGAACAATATGAAAGTTTAACTGATTTGTATTTATTATGGACTTACTAATTAAATACTGAATCACAAAGTAGTGTCATAATTAATAAATCTTGCTATTCTGATTGAATAGGTTCCAAGCAATGTTTTAACACAGTAGCTGGGCATCCAAATGCGTTCCCAGTCATTGATTAATAGATGAAGTGGGCACCCACCTAGAATATTCCGTTGTGTAACTCCATCTTCCTTCACCTCCAGATGTAACTTGTTTATCGGATACATAAACTTTAAAGATAAACTTTATCCTTCTTTATTGCTCGCTCTCAAATGTTGACTCTTATTCTTTGCAGCATGGCAAATAGACTGATTCATAAACTCATTATTCTGATGATAATCACAGTCCCACTTCCATAGATCAAGTTGTGACTGTGCACGTGTACAGTGGTCAACCAGACTTATTCATTGAAGGGTATCAATACTAAAAGTTATTTCCCGTATGATTTGAAAAAGATGCATTACAGAAAAATAGGTTTCATTTTCAGGACATTGCCAAAAAGTGGGTGCCCAATAAAAAACTGTTAAAATATGGCCTGATAGGTTCTATCTTTCCTTCAATTCCAGTGTCACGTACTAAAACATGAACGTAAAACATACGTATCATAGTTATTAATGTTAGTAAAATTACTGGATTTACGAGATCTAACCGAGATCCAACTATCGTTAACCCGGAACATCCTGAAGACTGAAACAATATGTAACTAGGAGTCAAGAATGTTTCTTGAGAACAATATGCATCACATATAACATTTGAAAAGATTATTACAAAACGCATTTGGCTGATTTCCAAAGTATTTATCAATGATTATCAAATCTGTATTTTACTGAGTTGTGTCATTTCATGAAATTATTCAATTGTACTGTCCTCATCAAGCAGGTGCTCGATAAGAATGAACTTGGCAAATATACAAATGGTATTCAAGAGCTCATAGATACATGATTATGCTTGATTTATTCAGTTATAAATGATCAATGTGACAATGAAATAGTGTCAATGCTTTCTACTGTACTGATTCATCCATTTTATTTCTCTCTCGATACGACTTGTTTGACTTATTTTAACCCTTTGAGGTACAAGGGACATATTTGTACCTAACAAAACTTTCGATTTTGTTTAGAACTAATAAGATTTAATCGAACACAATATTTATAGTGTTTCGATTTTCTTAAAAACCACGTTTTATTGTATTTACATCTAATTATGTTTAATTTAAGTCAAAAAATATTGTAAACATCGTGAGAAATGTATTAAATTGTTTGTTGTTTTATATTTTGCATTTTGTATATTGATTTGCATTGTGTCTCTCCTACCCAGATGGCTAATTGGTATTTTCTTTGATTCCTACTTATTAAGAACATTAACTGGGTTTTCTTTACATTTATTTATATCACAATTTGAATTGCCCACTAGAACAATTCTCAGTAAAACTTGCGTAGCTCGTCATCGTTCTTGATTGAAAATCTTTAATAATATTCTTTAATGTCTTATTATTCAAAAAAATTAAATTACAATTTAATTATTACAAAAATAATTTATACTTTCAATTATAGTTTAATTATTACAAAAAATTTATGAAATATTAGTTTAATTTTAAAGTGATTATTTAAATTTTAAAAATTGATTAAACAACCCGACGTATTAAATATTTAAAGTATCAATCTTCCATCTGGATGAGAGAAACATAATCCTAAAACAACATACCAAACAACATACAATAAACACCATTCAAAAATATTCCTCACACTACTAATTGAAAATAATTTAATTTAATATTAAAATAAAATTATTTGAAATATAATTCAAACATAATATTTAAATTTTCAAATGTAATATTTAATTTTTAATTTAATTAATAATTTTAATATATTGATTTTATTATTACTATTTAAAAATGTTTAGATTTAATGTTAACCAATTAGAATCTTCATAATTAATTAATAATAATAAATATTTTTCATTTATTTTAAATAATTAGGAAGAAACTCAAAAATATATTAATTAAGAAAAATGTCGATTAGTGAAAGCGGTTTGAATTATTATTGTGATGACAATTCTATTTGTGAAATTAATAAATGTTCGATGTTGTTATAAAAATAAATAAATAAATATTGATGTTGTTAATAAACATATAAATATTTATTTCTCTTCTTAGTTTCCTTATATGCTCGAAAATCTCGTATCTGCTACCATAAAAAATATAATTCCAGAAAAAATGAAAAAATAGTGATTTTGTAAACAATTTAAAAAGAAAGAAGAAATCAGAATAAAATATTTATCGTCAATTATGTGTTGTTTTGCATTTACCGAATCTGTGTTATTGAATGTCACCAGTTTCAAATGTGTTACAGTAAAAAGAATACCCTATTTTTTAAGAATATTATTCAGGAAGTTTATTTTAGTTGATTTATAATGATGGAATTTAAGATTGTTTTGGAAAGCTAAAACTGAGTGGATAAGTTTTGATTTAGAGATAGGTTACCTTGTTTGGTGTTCGGTTGTTACCGATGGTCTTTTTTTAATAAAGTACGGAAAAATAGGAAATACTTATTAGGGTTAATCAAAAGTTTTTTTTCGTTTTTCTATGCTTTACATTGTGCCAGTTATTTTATATGAATATTCTATTTTGACATTATTGATTTTTATATTATTTATTTTGGTATTTGTTTGGGATTCAAATATTTAAATTATTATATTTCAAAATTTAATTATTATCATTATTTATATATAATCAAATCAAATTGTGGAAAAAATAAATCGTTTCTGGAAAGGATTTGTTTTTGAGTGTTTTTTTAATTAGACGGAGTGGATTGTTAATTTCATATTCATTGACTAGTTGTTTATCGATTCATGGATATTTTAAGTGGAGTAATTCGATTCCATATCGTTGATGGGTGGCTCGATGGAGTGATGTATGAGGAGAGACACGAAATTGGAAAGTATTGCAGTGGATAACTGTCTTGATGTTACGATACACGATGTGATCGTTCAGTTACTCGATTCTCTCATCATCAATTGCTATCTGACCAAAAATATCATCTTTAAATCATTTAAGATTGATCGAATAAAATTAGATACAGAATCTTGGGTGATATTGGGAAATATAATTTCCATTGTTCGAGTTAGAAATAAGAGTGAGAGATCCAGAAATTTGAACTGTTGGATGTTATGCAAACAGGATTATGTTCTGATGAACGGCGAAGATCTTGTTGTATGCGTGAAAGATGGAAAGATTTACGATAAATTCAATAATTTTTCTGTAAAAATTGGTCGAATTGATAAAATACGTCTACAAGATTACTTATCATTCACAAATAAAAATCTCCCATAAAACGAGTTTGTTTTCTCTCCTAGGATTTATCAATGTAGTTGATGATTCAAAGGGCCCAGCATAATCAAAATAAACCACTGCGCAACCCTGTTACCTCCGTCCGATTCTCAGGGCAACCTGAGGGTCGGGCGGAACAGTATTACAAGACGAATCTTCCTGTATAGTGTTGGTTTTTTCATTAAACATTTGTTTGTTTATTCTTATCAGATTATGGTGAGCGAAATATACGGGATTCGAGTCCTTTTGTGACATGCCTAGAAAAAAAGGCCTCAACGCAGCTGATGCATCCCGGGTAATATGCAAAGTAGAAGGCGAATGTATGGTCAGTGTTTGTGTGTCACAATTATGGTTCAAGCGTTTCTCAAGTGGTGAAGACCAACCTCACTCTGGGCGACCATCTGTTGTTGATGATGAAACTCTACGTCAAGCTGTGGAGGAGCAGCCCTGCGCCAGCAAGTGGAGTATATCAGTAGAACTTGGTCCTTCACAACCCACTATTCAAAGTCATCTTCCTCAACTTGGCCTTGTAAATAGACGGGGTCGACAAATTCCTCACAAACTGACAGCAACTCAAGCACAACAATGACTTGATCTCAGCAAAGAATTGCTTGCTCACCCCCATGACATGCGCTTTTTCAGAAGAATTGTTACGGGGAATAAAAAGTGGATATTTTTCCGTAATCCCCACAAGGAGAATCAGTGGCTCTAGCCTAGTATACCCGCCCAACCAGTGGTTAAACAAGGACGCTTCGATTGTAAAGTTATGTTCTGTGTATGGTGGAATTTAGAGGGGATGATCCACTTCGATCTGGTTCCGGAGGGGCGTACTGTGAATGCCAACCTCTACACTCAGCAGCTGAACAGAGTCTACACCATTCTCTCTGAGTGTTACTCAGCATTGGTCAATCGAAACCGAGTTATTCTACAACAAGACAACGTTCTGGTACACACTGCCCATTTGACTCGTGGGATTAAAGTTTTGCCACATTCTGCCTACAGCCCCGACAATGCCCCCAGCGACTACCACCTCTTTCTGGCAATGGTGCATTTTTTTTCAAGGGTGGCAGTTCGATTCTGTAGAAGAGTTTGAACAAGGGTGCCGTGATTTCACTGCTTCCAAAATGACAGAGTTGTTTATCCGTGAAATCGAACAACTGGCTGAAAGATATGTGAAGTCAACCAAAAATAAAGGTCTGTATTTCGAAGAATCAATGTGTTCTGTTTACACGCTTTGTTATCTTGAAAATATGAGTGGAAAACGAAATAGACTTTTAAATCACACTTATAGCACTTATTTTTATCCAAAGATTATTTATTGACAAAATATTTTTGGATTGATTGATTTATTTAAATATTATACTAATTTCTCAAACGCGTTGCAAGATTCATGAAAACTTTCAAACCATCTAGGTGAAAATATATTTCCTTTCGAGCAATGATAATTTCTGTTGTAAATCAGGAGTATAACTTTTCATTTTAATCACGGTTTATTATGGTATAAGATAGTTTTGTATCAGTTTCCAATAACTTTTCCGTTACTGAACTGTTCGGACAGATATCTTCAAAATAACTAAACCAATTGTATTAATATATTATATTATCTCAACGATTAAAGGTTCCATTGTAAAAATAAAACATAAAATACACGGAAGGGGTCGAATTAGTGTTTATGATACTTCAGTTTTAACTCAAGTCTCAATTGATACTGTTGTACAGTGCGTTCCAAAAGTCTGTTCGCACCCATAAAAATCATCACTTATACAAATTCCCTAAGTAAAAAGACGATGAAGTGGAAGTAAATATTATATTTACAATTAAAATGTTATTTTTAATATTTTGTGTGGTATCATTTCATCTTGATGATTGAAGACACCCTTCGCGGCATTGAATCGACAAGTCGACGAAATAAAGAGCTTGGTATGTTGTACCATAACTTTTGTATTTCTATCCACATTTTCTCTGAATTCAAAGTATCCATATTATTTATTTTTCTCTTTATAATACCCCACAAATTCTCAATTGGGTTTACATCT
>MQRK01018780.1:0-16601 GCA_001938485.1 Girardia tigrina | reverse complement strand
TTCTTGGGCAAATTTTGGGGCAAACTAAAACTGAATTTGATGTTGTTTATATAGTAATTTTCCTCAGCCTTGAAAATTGATGAGATAAAACAAAGAGTAAACTATTTATAATTTTTGATAAAGTAAAACAAATACTTATAGTTTTTAATTCCAAGTTTTATTAAACTAAATATTATTTTGTTTGAAATTAATAATTTTATTAAAAGAATTATTTAAAAAATTTCCTATATAAAATTTTATCAAAAGTGTTCACATGTATTTTTTCGGAACCCTAACAGAAACTATTACTATGTGTAAAATTTAAATTGGGTAAAAGAGATAAATGTGTTGGGTATTACAATTAAATCTCGTTTTATTCTTTATTTATATTAAACTACTAATCTGACTACAAATGAACCAAAAGGTTTCTTCCAACAATATTATATGAAGAATGAACAGGACCTTTTAATAATAATTTATTCTGCAAACAACAATTGAAGTACAAATATAAATTCAACTCTATCAGTACGCTACAATCCAAAGATCACACTTCGATCAAACAGTTACAACAACTTCTTAGTTCGAGCGATGCTAGAATGATTTTTTTAAAACTTAACTTCTCCTTTATAGGATACTATTACTTTCTCAATATACAATTTATTTAAAGCTTAATTTCTCCTTTACAGGATACTAGATTATTTCTTTAATAAAAAAAGATATTAACAAAATTTAATTTACTGCACATTCAAATTTAATTCTTCTTTTAAGTAGTAAAATGTGTAAATTGTAACTGAAATAACTACTGTTTATATACTAGTTTTTCTTAACCTTGAAAATTGAATAATTAAAACAAATCTCAAAATATTTACAAATATTTTATAAATTTTATTAAAATACTATTATAATAATCAAAAAAATTATTAATTTTAACCAGCGAATTATTTTAAATTTTTTATTAGATTTTAAAATTTAATTTATATTTTTCGGAACCCCAACAAATGTAATTTAATTTTCAAATATGTTGTCATATGACAAAAATGAACTGGAAAGGGTTAATTAGATTTAAATAAATTTAATGGAATTTAAATTAAATTCATTTATAATTTGATAACATTTTTATGATTTTGAGTTTTAATGGTTAAAATTATTATTTTAATTAATATTTTTAGAAATTGAATATTTAAAAAAGATCTAGAAAAAATTTTTGAACAACTATGATTAAAAATAGAAATAACAAAACCAATTAGAACGATGTCAAACGATGAAAGATCTTCTGAGAGTTGTAATGACTCTAATTGTGATACTAATAAAAATTCAAATGAAAATTGTCTTAATGTTCTTAATAAAGTTATTTATTTGCAAAATCTTTATGATTAGTTAGTTAATTTTCCTATTGCTTATTCAGATTTAAATAATTTGACACATAAAATAAATTTACAAAATATTAAACCAAGGCAATTAATAAAATATTTAAGATTAAAGTCAAAGTAAATATTACTTTTAATTTTGAAACAATATACCGTTGAAATCGCGTACTCCTGATGTGTCTAATCCGGAAAATCGTGTAATCCGGATAAAATATTAAGTTCCAATTAAAATTAGGTAAAGGTAAAGAAATTAATTTGTGTAATCTGGATTTTTAAAAATTTAAAAATTATAGAACAACTTTTTTCTGAAAATGCAATTTCAGAAAACTAACTTTTTATCTATATATTTTTAAAAATTGAAAAACACTGAAAACTTAAAAATCCAAAACAGAAAACTTATAAAATCCAAAAATTAAAGAAAACTAAAACAAAAGAAAATCTGATAAAACTGTAAATTAAAAAATACGAAAATTTCTCATGTCGCTTGATCGGAAGATGAAAAGACAAAACCGAAAAGTGGCATTGATTTTTGATCGCTGTCCAGCACATTCCAGGACTGTATCCAACTTGACAAATGTGGAACTCTTTTTACTTCCACCCAATGCAACATTAAGAACACAACCATTAGATGCTGGTATAATTAATTCGATGAAGTACATGTACCACAAAAAGCTCGTTCAACGCCTTCTTGGTTCATATGAAAATAAAATGGACTAGCTGAATGATCAAGAAAATGAGTATGGTGATTCTGAGGAATTCACTGTTTCCATTCGTCAGGAAATAGTTGAAGTACTGCAAACAGCATAGCGCTTCTTGGTGACTCACTCTGGTTTTAGTGAATATCATCTCCATGCTGTTGAAAATCTGATTAGAGATGTTGCAGTGGAAATGTCGAAAACTTGTTTAAATAATCAGAATTTGGCAAACGGTTTGAAAATCTTGTGATATAAATAAATTACTATTTTCGATATTGTCTTTCACAAGCTTTTGCGGCTTTGTGATGAAGACTCTGAAAATCGTACCGGCGTATGACGGGTGCGGGGATTTTTCCATTTGGATCGAGCGATACCGCGGGTGCGCGGATACACTCAATGAGAACAAGCTGATGATGCTGCCACTGGCACTGACTGGCGAGGCGTCAGTCGTATTCCGAGGATTAAGTGACGCGACGCGATTAAGCGAATTTTGAGAAGAGCACAGCCGCGTTCGCCCCAAGCCCGAGGCTATCATGGGTGAGTTTTGCCTCCCGACGGCTTGCTTCCGGCGAGGAAGTAGATGTTTTCATGGCATATTTAAGCAATCAGCAGCTGTCATCTGTGACAACGGAGGCGACTGGGAGGCTTTTGTGGCTCCAGTGTTCATAAATGGGCTACCCGAGGAAGCCATGAGAAGTGTGGAGGCCGAGGCGCTCAACAAAACGTTGCATCTGGAAACCCTGGTTCGTTTGGTTCAAGTGTATATCAAGGCAAGACGTGAACCCACTGATGAGACATTGGCAGCTGCACGGCCGTTGGATCGGTCACCACCGTTCCAATCACTCAATACAGGAGGACCGAGATGTTATTGTTGCGGCGGGAGCGGGCATTTGGCATGTGAATGTGCGACTGGGAGGCGGAGCACCCATAATACAACTGATCGAACCGCGAACCGAGATAATGGACGGGAAAGCAGATGCTTCAGCTGCGGTCGGGTGGGCCACATTGCAAGGAGGCACCCGCACCGCCAAACCGACCTAGCGAAAAACGAAAAGCGGGTCCCCACTATTGCGTGGGTGGGGAGCCTGGTTTCGGTGACGCGCGATTTGTATTCTTTCCGGTGAACGTGTGTGGAAGGACTCTAAAGGGCAATGGTCGACACAGCATGTTCGACGTCAGTCGTAGCGAGGACGTTGTTCCCGTGGGCAAAGCTAGTCCAAGTAGAAGAAGTAGTTCGGATGATGGATGGGTCGGCGGCGGGCGTGCAATTTAGAGAGACCTTGTCGATTGAGTACAGCGCCAAGCGGATCTAATGCCGTGTTCTAGTGGTACCAGAAGTTGTCGGGTCGAGGACGGGGGTTCTTCTCGGCATGGACAGGATCAACCAACTTGGGGGCGTGTGGGTGCCAGGCAGAGGTGACACCCCAAAGTTTGAACTGATTGAACATCAGACAGCGGTAGGAAGAGCGAAGCAACCGGTACGCACGCGGATTGACGATTCTGATTTTATAGCCGAGTTTGATGGCCACTCATAGTCGACATTATGGAAGTGGAATAGCGGTGAGGAACAACCAGAGTCACTTGTAGGAGCGACTGCATATGCATCGGCCAAGCAGTACGAAGAAGAGGTGAACCGGGAGTTTTCCGAATGGAAGAAAAACGGGTGGTTCATCCTGTTTAATGACAAACCAAAGGCAATTTCGCCTCTGATGGAGGTGGTTCAGACGGCAAAGGGAAGGTGCGACCAGTGCTAGACTACATAGCCTTAAACGAGTTCATGTCCAGTCACACTACAGTTTTCGTTTTGATTAAAAGTCGCCATATAATGGAAAGTGTATTTTTAATTTTAACAGCTACTCAGCAAAAGTTGTATGACAAAATTATAGCTGAACTGCGTGACAACTCTTCAGATAAACGACAAGTATAAAATTTTCAAAAAATTATGAAATTGTGTAAACTCTGCAATCATCATCGTATGTTGAGGAATCATTATTACAAAAGTCATGCAGCAGAAAATCCGGATTCTATTTTTGACAATTTATCTGCAATGAATGATTTCCAAATCCACATAACATGCGAGAGTTGTTCGCGAGTCGTTGAGGTTCGTGAGTTGTTGGTGTTCAATCGGTTTGTGAATTTACGATTCGATGAGCGTATACCAGTGTGCAACAGAAAAGAATTAGTTAACAGAGTTAATATCGATGATTCTTTGCTTGTGGAATTGGATAATTATCACGCTGATGAAGAGAGAAAGAAGGGTTAGGGTGAACTCCATATGATCCTTGCAAGTAAAATAAAATTAAACGTTTCCCCCCGACCCCACATCCACCCCACGACTACAGGGTGCCACAGCCATACTGTGTACGTTCCGCTATCAGCAATTACATTCTAAGAAACTCTAGTAAAATCATCAAAAACATTATCTCTTCAAATCGGATTTTACCCAATATTGATGACAAGGAAATGTAAGAATTATTATTGACCATATTTATGGTATTGTGTCACCATTACACTGAGTTTTATGTACGAGATGAATTGTTTAACGTTCTCCGATTGAAATTCATAAACTTGTTAGAAAGATTGGGCATCTTGCTTCATTCGTTTTAGCGATGTATTTGTTCTCATAATACCTTTCAACATCATCTAAGTCTTGCAAATTCTCAGTAAGATATTAATAAGTAAAAAGAATATAAAAAATCTGATTCTGGGACAAAATCTAGCGCAGAAAGACACTACCAAATTAGAAAAGCTAGTATAAGTTTGATATAGTGCTTTAAGACCGTTACGTCAACTTAAGACCGTTATGTCAAAAACTTTTCGATTAATGAAAAAAAGCTAGGGCAGCGGAAAATAACGATTAATTAATCGATTATTTTAATAAAATTTTAATCGAATAAATTTTCATTCATCAGTAATTTTTTGATTAATTTATTTTCATTTACTTATTTTTTCAAGATTAATATTTTTAGTTGGACCCAAAACAAAAATAGCGAGCAATGTAAACAACGCTGCAGTTAAACATCTAAGTGGAAAATTGAGCAAGCATTTTGTTTTTAGGTTAAATGCTAATGGTAAAGTAGATGATTGCGATAAAATTTATTCCGTTCATTGTAATAAATATTTGCTTTCCATGGTTCAAATACATCGCTAACATACCACCTTCACCACAAACATCCGTTCAAGTATCAAAACGTTGTTGAAAGTGACCGACAAAAGCGTGTTCAGGTAAAATCAAAAACTGATTTCTTGTCATGTCAGTCAAAAAAGCCTGTGAGCGACAAAATTGCTGTGGATATGAAAGTTGCTATTTATCGGTGGATTGTCAGTTCTGGACGCCCGACGGCAATAGTTGAAGACGATGGACTACAGACAGTACAGCGTATAGCCCTTCAAAACCAGAGGTACGTTTTCCCCAGTCGCCATACAATTGACAATGTGATTGGTTAGATCTACAATGAAAAGCTGACTCAGCATAAGAAAACTTTAGAAAGTATTCAGAGTATTGCTCTCACTTCTGACTTTTGAACCTCAAGAAATAATGAAACATATTGTGGTATAACGGGATATTAGATCGATTCTGAGTGGAAATTGACACCAGTAGCTTGAGTTTGCATACTTGTTGACGAACGACATACTGCTGAAAAAAATTCATGTTTTTATGAAGGGTTTGTTGCAGCTTGGGACATCGTTGATAAAATATGCTGTATCGTAACAGACAGTGTATGTAAAATGGTTGCTGTTGTTGGACAAACAGATTACAATCATATACCATGTATTGCACACTGTCTTTAACTTAGCATTTTAGTGGGGTTGAAGGCATCTGACTCGTCACCTCTTCTCAAAAAATGTCGACAATTAGTGGGCATTTCAAGCACAGTTCAGCCAACACATCAGAACTGAAAAGCAGCCATGCCAGTGTTAGTCAGCCAAAAGATGATGAAATATTCCACAAATTACAGTAAGATGTCGTAACTCATTGGAATAGTACTTACATGATGTTAGTAAGATTATTGGAAGCCAAAGATGCCATAATACAATATCTCATCGATCATCCAAAAACTACATTGGACTTAAACTGATAGAGTCAGATTGGGACAAAATGGTCAAATACACAGCAGTCTTACGTTTACTTGCTGATGCCACAGAATATATTGGGAGTGAAAATTATGCGACATGTTCTGCCGTTCTTCCATTACAGGCCTTTTTGCGAAGACTATTAGTTGTTAATGATGACGATCCAGGTTACATTGCACGATTTAAAACTTCAACATAGAACGACTTCACAGAGATGATTGAAGGTATTGATGCTTTGCAAAAGCTGCAAATTGCCATGGCCTTAGAACCCTGTTACAAGAAACTCACTTGTCTAAGAAAAGAAAGACGAGAAGTAGTGTGGAATGCATTCAGGGCCTTCAGCAATATAAGTCAGCCAATAAGACAAGCAACTGGCTTAGAAGAAAAAAGTTGCAAGGATGAGGCTAAAGCACCTTTGCCAAAGAAATGAAAACTGACTCTGTTGCTAAGTGACTCAGAATCGGAGTCCTCAACAGATGAATCAGATGCAGTTTCTAGTGAATGGGTCGAGTTGAAAAAGTATCAAGAAGAAGTTCCAATTTCAAAAATAAAAGGTCCTCTCATGTTGTGGCAACTGAATAGCCATCGTTTTCCTGCTTTAAGCAGCTTTTTACAAACGATTCTTTGTGTACCCGCGACATCTGTACCGCGTGAAAGACTGTTCAGTTCTTCAAGGTATATTGACAATAAAATACGATCATGCTTGCTTCCAGAAAATGTTAATAGTCTGGTTCACCTGTGTGACTGGCGGTTAATAAGTGGTATACTGTATAAATTTGTTCCTTGGATTAATTTAGTCATTAACTAAACTCTTCGCTTTTATCTTATAATTTAGAAAATAAATTATGCTAGTGCTACAGTTGCATTAATTATAAATTCAATTAGTTCGTTGAATTTACAAGGTGACATAAAAAATATAAATTTACATGTAATGGGTGTAATGCCACATACATTGGAGAGATGTCCCGTCATCTTTATAAGAGAATCCAAGAACATGGTCGGAATGTAGGTGGGAGTAATATTGCAGAACACAGAAAGGGTTGTAAGTCGAATGAAAACATAGACATAAATGATTTTAAAATTCTATGTTCTCGTTTTAAAAACTATTGGGAGAGGGTGGACTGTGAAGCACTTTATATCAGATCTTTAGATCCTAAGATTAATGTGCAAAAGGGTCTCTCGGAAACCCTATTGAGCGTATTTAGATGACATAATAATACATTGATGACATAATCACTGCTTGCCTATATAAGCAGATTTAAAATTCATTTTTTTCTTTGCATTCAAATATTAAGACTGGATTAATGATGGCTTCAAAGAGCATGTTAACACATCATGGTGGAGCAAAAAAATTTCCTTAATTTAGGATTACTTCACAATGAATAATGTAAATAGGGCTAGCTGCATTTAGTGTGGTGAGCATTACAAGGTGCCCAGTGGGAGCACAACAGGGATAAGACGTCATCTGAGGACAAAGCGCAAGACCATCTTTAAAACACTAGAAGCAAGGGCGGCCAGAGCGAAAGCAAGATCAACAGTTGGAACTGTCGATACAAAATCTGATTCTGATAATGACTTTAAAGTGGGAACCTCTTCTGGTGATGGAGCATCAAGAGCATCCACTATCACGACCTCCTCCAGAAAGAGGTCAAGAAAAGACAAAATATGATGTGAAAAAATACCAACAAAGCGAGTATTCACCTAAAGTCCATGGTTAAAGAATGACGATCAACAGAAGGAAGTGGTCGCTTCAATGATTCAGTGGATAGCAAGTGACATGTTGCCTTTTAATATAGTCGATAATGATGAGTTTATTTACTTTGTGAAAGTATTTAGTACATGGCAGTATAAGCCAATTTCTTCAAGGACCATTTTTCGTACTTGTAGTGACCATTAATCAACGAATTTTTTTCCGTGAATTTCCACATACGAAAATAATTTATATGTATAATAAATTATTAAAATTTTTTACCAATAATTAATTTTCACAAAAAAAAACTTTTTATCCCAGTTTTTATTGTTGCTCCTTTATAATGGGATTCAAAAATAAAGTGGATCAACAAATTAAATGAATTCTAAAAAAATAATTTAAAAAAAACGCTTGTTTGAATATGCATGTTAGAACGAATTTGAATTGAGATTATTGATTTCTATTTGTACATAAATTGTACGGTTTTTTATGTCAAAATAAATTTTATTTTGGAAATTCTCGAAATATTACGATTTGTTTTGATCATTCAAGTAAAGTCTATATTAATTCAAATTTCACAATTCATTTGAATACTGGGTTCATCGACCGCTAATTGAAATCATACAATGTCGAATGTCGTAACGAGCCGTTTGGCACCGCAGAAACAAACGATCGGATATGCTAATTCTCCACCGGCCAATATCCTGGAAATCGATTTGATAAATCCACAAACATACGGCGTTGGAAAGAGCCGATATACGAGCTATGAAGTGAGCCTGAGTTTTATTATCGCGTTCCTCTGCCGCCTTCATCACAAATCCGACCTGATGATCGTCCAATTAATCACAACAGTACTAAAATTCCAATTTTTTACAATGCAGTGAAGGCAGTAGTTGATAACAAATTAAATGAAGGCAAACCTCATCTGGATGGAATATCATTCACGTCTGATCTGTGGACCAACAAGACCCCCAACGCAGCATACATTATTATGACTGTACACTGCATTGATTCTGATTTTCAAATGCAGCGTTTCTTAGTCACCTTACAACACTTTGCTGGCAAACATTCATCGGAAGAAATCGCAAAAAGATTGAATAGCATAACTAAAGACCTAAACTTTTGACCAAATGTGCGCACAACTATAACATGCGATGGTGCAGCAAACATGAAGAAAGCCGAAAAGGATTGTGTTATAAATGATGTGTTCTGGTGTGTTGATCATAAGATAAATTTGATAGTGGAAAGTGCTGCATCGGAATGTAAGTTGTGGAGAGATTTAAGTGATAAGATGACAGGACTAGTTAGCTTCTTCAATCATTTTCAGAAGTCAAAGGATTCACTTATTGCCGAAGCATCGAGAAATCCAGATATCACAATTACCAAAATTGTTCAAAGTTGCTCAACTAGGTGGAACAGTGACCTTTATCGATTACAATCTATCAATGAGCTACTGCCTGCCATCAAAATTGTTGCAGAAAAAGATGTTTCGCAAAATAAAGTCAACAAACTACCAAATGAAGAGGAGATCGAACAATTGAGGACAATGATTGAACTGATGAAAAAAATTGAAGAACTCTCCCACCTCGCATCAAATTGTTTTATCAAGTCTTTCGAAAATGCATGTATTTTTTTCTTTTAATATCGAAATATCACTGCTAAATACCATGGAATTAAAAATCATGGATTTTTTTAATATTTCAAATTCAAGATCTCGCGTTATATTTGACATAGGAAAATACGTGAAAAATAAGTTTTTAAGAAAGTTTTTCTTGTTTAAAATAACAAAGAATATTTATTAAATCTTATTTTTTTCTGTTTTCGCTGAGTTTATTGTTTTGTTTTATTGTATACATTTATTATTTAAAATTTTTAATTTTAAGCGATATTTTATTTAGTAATTCATTTGTCCATAAAATATTAGAGGTTTGGAAACATTTTACAAAAAAAGAAAAATCTGAGTCAATTTGTAATATATGCAAAACCACCATTCAGCGTCAATGATCCAATACCACTGGAATGAATAATCATTTAAAACTGCACAACATTGCCTTATTAAAGAAAAAAGTTGACACAAATGAAAATCATCCATTTTCCTCGAAGAAGGCAAATTAAATTGAAATTGGAATATTAAATTTCACCACCAAAGAAACATTAAATGAAGTATTAGCGAAATGCGCAGCTAAAGATGGATTTAGTGTTAGAGGAATTACTTCATCTAAAGCTACTACAGGTTTTGTAAGAAATCGTAATTATATTATACCAAAAATTGAAACAACGGTTATGAAAAATATTATGGAATTTTATAAAGAAAAAAGGGAAGAATTGAAAGCTTGATTATTTGAAGAAAAAAGTGTGGACAAAGATTCAGCATTACAGTGGACGAATGGAGTGATGTAAACGTTAGAAGATTCATGAATATCACTCTTCACTCAGCAAAAAGACCACCAATCGTTCTTGGTCTATCTGCAATCGAAGGTTCTTGTGATTCAGGTGCCACAATAGCTCTTGTGAAAAAAAACTTAAACAGTTTGGTATTGAAATGGATAAGAACATCGTTGGATCTTCACATGATGGAGCTGCAGTGATGGTAAAATACGCAAATAATATTTCGCCATTGGCTCAGTTATGCTACAACCATGGAGTACATCTTGCTGTTCTCGATGTATTTTATAAAAAGGTGGATATCAAACTCTTAATGATGATGAAAATTTCCAAGATGATGACAATTCAGAAGATTCTGATGATTATGATGTTGATCGAAATGATGAAGTACCTAGTGCATTTGCTTTTGATGGTAATTTAAATTTTGAAGATGATACACCCAGTAAATTACCACACTTTCGGGGAGATATTGGAAAAATTCTTGCGAAAACACGAAAAATCATAAAATTTTTAAAAAATTCTGCTGTTCGAAACAGTGACCTTCAAAAGCACGTAGTGGAAAAGGAAGGTAAAAAACTACGATTGTTACTTGATTTTAAAACAAGATGGAACTCTATAATTCCTATGGTTAATCGTTTTATAAAACTTTATGATTGTATAAACAAGGCTTTACGTGAACTGGGTCTACAACAATTAAAAAATTCTCAAGCAAGTATCACAGATCCAGAAACCTATTGAACTTGCTGTCAAAGAGTTTAAGTAAGGAGAGTACAAATTTACTGAAAGCTGAAGGAGTTTGTATTTTTTTGTTGCATAAATTACAACAAACAGATATTGAACTAGCTAATGAAATGGTGAATGCATTAATGAAACGAATTGGTGAAAGACGAAGTGCGGGATTGTGTCGTTGTTGCTTTTTCTTCAAAGTGGAAAGTACCCTTAGACCCAAGTCGATTCTCATTTTACATACACAAAAAACATTCTATTAATTTTTTGGCAAAAAGCATTCGAAAGGCTGTTTAAATTAGAATTTATAGATCAACATACAGATCCAGAGCCAGCTTCTGAAAATGAGGATGTTATTTTGAATTCAAATTATGATGAACTCCAAAAAAACAATTGAACATATTATGGCTATTCCGAAAGATAGTGGAGGAAAATCCACATTAGAGAAAGAATTAAAACTTTGGGAGGGAAATAATACCAAAAGAGGTGACTCAGTTGAAAAACTGTACAAGGCATTGATTCAACCTACTTCGTCAGTAAGCTAAAGAGTATTTTCGGTAGCTTCAACATTTGTTACAAAAATTCGAAACCAGTTGAAGATGGATACTTTAGACGGGCTTGTATTCCTCAAATATTATTTTTTGAATTAAAAATAAATTATAAATGAAAACTTATATGTTCTTATATTAAAAATATATGTTATACTTATATGTTTTAATTATTCTTATATTAAAAAATAAAGTAACAAAACATAGTGTACTTGAACTTGAATTTTTTTCATCCCGAAATACCCGGGTACCCGAGTAGTTCAAAAAATAAATACTCGATTTCCTGGGGAGCTGAAAACTCGAGTATTTCGATTCCATAGTTGGAACGTTGGTGTTCATATAGAACAGGTTTGACTGTAGTGGAATATTTAAAAAAAGAACAAAATCAAATGGAAATAGAATATGGACATTTTCAAGTCGGATTTCGACGACCAGAAGCTTTGGAAAACAAATATGTAAACCTAAACAAACGGATAAAAAATTAACAGAAAATTTGAAGTGAAGTGCCCCTTTGATAAGAGTCTCAGATTAAGGCATGATCAAATTTTATCCAGATATTTGCCTTTAAAAGAATTTCTAAAAACTTAATATAAAGGAATGACTGTATTTTTGTACCCATTCATTATAGGAATTCGATGAACCTGAGATGCCAGCAATGATGATTTTTTCAGGTTTATGAAGATAATAAAAACACCAAACACGATCTTATATTGAAGACCGCACTGATCAATATTGAAAATACTGCCGCACAATGGGTTTACATCATCCATTATAAAGAAGAAAATCATTCAAATATTGAATTATTGGAAGATGTACAAGAAGAGAAGAGAATACAGATAGAAAAACTGATTGATGGAGAAAGAAGTGCTCGAAACACTAGAAAAAATGAATCCCGCAAAGACGACGAGAAACCGATCTTGGCACTGGAATAAGTTTCTTAAGCACGAAACAGGCCATAAAAAATATATATAGTAGTAATTTTAATAATATAAATAATAAATTCGATATTAACAACATAAATTATAAAATTAATAAAAATTAGATAAAAAATGAGAGTGAGTCAAAATTCTATCAGGAACCAGAAACTAGTCAGAAAGACGTAAAATTTATAAAAAAACAAATGTATGGTTAAAGAGAATTTTTGATAATTAATAATTATGAGAATGTCCCGTTTATATACAATAGATTACAGCATCGGCCAAGTATAACAGTTAGGATGGAACATACAGAAATTGAATGTTTAAAGACAGCTTCAAAAGAAATGACTGAGGAAATGCTAAAAAAAAGTAAATAATAGGAAAATAGAACAAATAAGCTAGAGATCGACAGTCGCAAATGGCTGTTAGAAGAGAAATAGAAAAGCTGGTTAAAATTGGGGAAAAACTCTAAGAAAAAAAGAAATGTTATAGTACAAAATTTTAAACCAGAGATGATTGTATATATGCGATTGATGGAGGAATTTCGAATAGAGCTACAGTGGAACTAAAATAAACAAAATGATACGAGTACAATTAACATATGCGAAATCGAAGCAAAGTTTGGAAAATGAATCACAGACGAAAAAGGAGTATTAAAAAAGATTTACTCTCTAAGATAAAGCGTTGGAGAAAATAATTCCCAAATATTCATGGCAAATGACTGGAATATCGACTGTACAAACTTGTTACGACACTGGATAGACACAACAGGGGGATCCATAAAAATAAAACGGAGAGGACAGATTGGAAGAAGTAATCAAAAGTCTAGAGGCAAATGGAATAATAAGGCCATGTAATTCACAATCGAACATACCAATAGTATGTATTTAATAAAAAGACAAGGGTGATTTCAGACCCAATCACAAAGAGATATGCATTACCTATGCCAAACATAGAAGAAATGAAGGATAGGTTCCATAGACTTAAGAAACGCGTACTACCAAGTAAAATTGGGCAAGGATGCATTTTGGGATAACAGAAGCATCAGGAAAATTTCAGAAACTAATGACCAGGGATACGACAAATCCGCGGACCGCGGAATCCCGCGGAAAATGACATTACATGATCAATCATTTATTAAAATTAAAAATTTTAAAATGAAAAAATAACAAACTATTTTAATTTAAATTGCGATTTTAATTTAAATTGTTGGTGGAACTATGAAGATATGCTTGAATTGTTGCAACTAAATAGTCTCAGGTGATTATATACAGGGTAAAACACGTTTACCACTGACTAATTCAGAATATAAGCAGACGAGATAAAAATACGTGGATCTGTTTCTGTTAAAATTTTATCCGATTAATCAAACAAGAAATTTTTAATCAGTACCAGCCCTAAAAAACATCTATATTTAGTAGAATTCGGGAAAAAATGACTACAACCAACATTCTTCTCAGTTCAAAATTTGTAGTAAAAGATGTACCCTAAAATCGCGTTTGAAAATAGTAGCTTATTAGAAAAAAACTTTAAACGAAATATCACCTTAATAAAGAAATGAAAATTTTATTCTTTCAAAACATAAATGAGCAATCTTCATTCGATTTCTTTTTCCTCATCATTACAAAAATTATCTTCGTCATATAAAAAATCAGCTATTTTTTTGCGAATATCCTCGTTTTCTTGGTTCAATTCTTCATCAGTCGATTCCATTTCGTCAATAATCTCAAGTTCTGATGTATTGGCTTTTTGATTGTAAAAATTAATGGATTGTGGAACCTCATCTCATGCTTTTGATATCCAATCACAAATTTCATCATATAACGCCTGATTTAGTGTACTCCTTGTAGCCATTAATTATCCAATTCCCCCATTGATTACATAACCGCCATTTAATGAATTATTAACAGTTAGATCTGAAACTTGAAGTTTCTTTGTCAAACCTCCCGGAATCATTGCAATAAAAGTTTCATGGGCTTTAAACCATGATTTTACCATGTCAGTCTTGTGCCCATGAGCAGCATCCAACATCAATAAAGATTTCCTATCAAAGAACGAATTATTACGCTTTATCCAGATTTTTTCATGCCACAAAAGAGTTTTTGTTGAGATCATACAAGACTTTTCATTAGCTGAGACTATAATGCTTTTTAGATGCTGGAGAGAAGGAACTGTTTTGCGACGAAATATTACATAAGCCGGTAGTTTTGAACCATCTGCCGTAACACAAAGCACAGTAGTAAAGCGACATTTTTCAGCACCTGTTGTGACGATTCGAATATCTTGAATGCCTCTGATCAATTGTATAGTTTACCGGTATATCAAAGGTTATTGGTACTTCATCCATGTTACCGATTTGATTTAGAGTATAACTGTCCTTATGTTTGGTTACGAATTCAACGAAATTCTTCATTTTAACCTCCCAATCTTCTGGTAGTAACTGGCCAACTGAGGTTACAGCTTGGAGTTGTAATACTGAGTTACAATACCATTTCGTGCTGTAAACTTTTTCAGCCAACCTGGAGATCCTTTGAAGTCATGAAGTTCCATTAACAAAGCTTGACCTTATGCTTGTTTAAGAATTGTAGATCGAGATACTTAAATTGAATTTTTACGTTGCTCGAGAATCCATGTCTTCAGATGAGCTTCAAGAGCTGACTATTTCATTGATCTAATTCTCTGTGCCAATTTAACTTCTTTGTTAGGCTTCAATCGAAATATTTCTTGTTTTTTCTATCGAATAATCCGATTTATGTACTCGATAATGTTTTACTGCCAGTGCGTTTAATGTTCTTCTAACGGGTACGGGACATTTCGACGCCGCCATTTCGACGCCACCGTTTCGACGCCGGGACATTTCGACGCCAGAAATTAGGATTTAAATGAAATAGGAATAAAATGAAATAATTTGTTATTAATTAGGATTTTTAGGAATAAAATGAAATAATTGGTTATTAATTAGGAATTTTAGGATAAATATTAAATAATTTGTTATTAATTAGGATTTTTAGAAATAAAATGAAATAATTTGTTATTAACTAGGATTTTTAGGAATAAAATTAAATAATTTGTTATTAATTAGGAATTTTGGGAATAAAATGAAATAATTTGAAATGAATTAGGAATTTTAGCCTGCTTTCAATGGCTGTCAAACATAAATTAAGAGATATAACTTGCGTAAAATACCGGAATTGTATATTTATAGAAGTTTGTTTATGTGAATAGAATTGCAATTATAGTTATTTATTGTTCTCAAATAACACGACCACATGGCCGGGTTGAAAAGAGGCTGGCGGCGTAGATTATTATACAGCATTCTTCCAATATAATAATCTTCAAAGTAATCTAAAATAGGAGTAAATTCTTGACTTAAACTATTACTCAAGACTCCAAATGATTTTCAAGTTCCTCTATTGGAACAAAAGCCAAGGCAGCTATCATGCGCGTCTTAAGAGCAAAATCTTCATCTTTATTATAGCGACTGATTAGGCCTTCGTCTACCAGTTTACGCCTTATATTTTGAACTAAATGGAATAAACATCCTTGTAAGCCAGCATTAAGAAAAGCAGAAGAGAAAGCATTTATCACGGCAACCTCAAAGTCTAATGACATTGCTGTACGGTGAAATGTAGGCCAAGATTCAATTATCATTTGAATCATTCGAATATACGTCTGCTCCTTTTTATTTGGTAGAAGAGCGTATAAAATCAGTACGACATAATTACCGCGTTGAGCCATGATAACAAAAATTTGGGCAAAGACTTTTGGAGCTAATTTAAAAGTTCCATCGACGAAGATTTTTTCAACTTGATTTATCCAATTTCTCACACTACCTTTAGCAAAAATTGAAATTCTGTTCCGGTCACCATATCCGGAATCAGATAATAAAAATGATTCATCTTCATAATTTTTAATAATTTTCATATATTTCGATAGAAGCTCGATCTAGAGGTTGTGCTAGTGTAATATTCACTACCTTTCATGTTCGATTAATTCTTTTTCGAATAGCTTCCTGATTAGGCAGTTCACCGAGTGCTGCAGTAGTCATTCCTTGAATTACAATAGTGCGAATCTGTGAAGGAATTTCCAATGTTGTTTCCAATGTATATAAACATCGAAACATGTCCAATAGTTGTATAAAAAAAGCTTTAATCAAATAATATTTTCGAAATACTAAACTTGCGTTCACAAGACTCAATAATATATATATATATATATAT
>MQRK01018727.1:0-10987 GCA_001938485.1 Girardia tigrina | reverse complement strand
GTTATAGCGTTAATATTTTCGGCGTGGTCGCCAGTTACGATAGGTTTATGATCCATCAAAAACACGTTCAGTTATAAAATTATATATTATTAAAACAAATTTAATTTAATATCATAACTCAATATATATTATTTATTAATAAATACTTGTTTGTTTTATCAAATCATAAAATATTTAAGTAATTAACACTTCAATTAATTAATTTTTATTTAGAGACTTTAGGGCTGGGTAAAAGGTATTGTTGTAATAAAATATTTTCCTTATAATCCCAAATAAACAATCCATCAAGATTATTTTAATAGTTTATAAAATAAAATAATCACGATTTTCAACAATATTTTTATCACAATATTTAAACAAATAAACGAACAGAATAAAAAATGTATTGTTATGATCCCATAACAGTAAGAAAATGTCAGTTATTGTCGGGATACAAATACCGTAGAGGTGAATATACATGTATGGGATACGATGGCTGAGTTTGATTTTGATATCTATTTAGAGGGTTCACTATTGCAGCTATTATGGAGAACCGATTAATATTTTCTAAATCATTATCAGTCTCTGAATTAGTCTAACAATCGAAATCTTTTTGAGAGAAGCAAATAATCGTAAATAACTTCTTATAATTTCTGATCAGAAATTAGTGAAACAAACAAATAACGATGTGCACGATTCTTTCTGACTGTTATTGGTGGTCGATAATTATTCATGAGATTTCATAATTTATATTTGTATGGAATTTCGAAATAATATTGTGAGGAATGTTCTGAATTGTTTGTTGTTTTATATTTTACATGTTGTATGTTGATTCGGATTGGTATTTTCTTTGATTCCTACTAATTGAAAACAATTTAATTTAGTTTTAAAGCAAAAAGACATCAAATATTTTTCAAATGTAAATTTTCGAATGTAATATTTACTTTTTAATGTAATTAATAATTTTAATATATTAATTTTATTGATTTTTTTTTAAAATGTTTAGATTTAATGTTAACCAATTAGAATCTTTGTAATTAATTAATAATAATAAAGATTTTTCATTTATTTTAAAAAAAATAGGAAGAACTCAGAAATATATTTAATCAAACAAATGTCGAATAGGGAAAGTGATTAAAATAATTGTTGAAATGAAAATTCTGTTAGTGATAATAATAAATGTTCGAAAAATCATAATGATGTTGCTAAAAATGTAATCGCCGATTACACGATGTTCTGGTCACAATGAGAATACAAAACTACAATGAGTCTAAAGTTATAAATATGCACATTTAAAAGCGACAAATAATATTTGCTCTTGGTTATTGTCTAATAAATAATTGAATTAACTCTTCATTTCGTGCAAATAAGTAATTTCTTCACGACATTCTCGGTGATTTGCAACTCCAGCAGTCACATATCATTAGACATTCAAAGTCGTCAAAAGTTATTTGGGAAAAATGGTTGATCGCGAAGCATACATTTTTATTAAAGAAGGATAACGACCATTCTTTTAAAAGACAAATAAAATTCATGGTGCACCATCATTTTAGTTTTAAGTGACAGGGATATAAAAAAACCATTCACAGAAATTGGTTTTAAAATTTTAATAAGAGTTCACGTGGAAAGTCAGAAGTCTAAAGCGTTGTTACTGTTGTCAATCTATTGACAAATAAAACAAACATCACATTGATGGAAGCATTATACGCACACTCTTTGATAATTTCTTAATCTATACATATATGTGAAAAATAGCAATATTTATTTTGCTGATAACTTAACCCTTCGTAACTCAATATCTTAAAAAAAACTCCACACAATGTAATAGAGAGAACAGTCAAATTCATCATCCTACGACCAACGCCACCTGTAGGTACTAATAAATCACCGATGTTGTATAGATCGATGAGTAACAGATATGCAACAGTGATTTAAAATGTGATATGTTAATAGTTAGAGATCCTGTAAGAGTTACAACGGTTTGTTACAGAAGTATCACACCATGTTACGAAGGGTTAATAATTGTTTATAATTAAATGTGTATGAAGTGTTCGATAATTTACATTTTACTGATAATATTCTTAATATTCTGATCCATTGAACAGTGGGTCTAGAAGACCCACTGTGACTACAACACAACTATATGATGATATATTTTGTTAGGAATGCCTTTTAGCTCCACGTGCTGATAAGTATGGCAACATCACAGAAAAATTCTCAGAAATACGCTCATTTCAAATTGAAGCTGTTCAAATAGACCCAACTCTGCGATCGCAGTGTTAAATTAACAAATAGATAAGCTGATTTTTTATTGAATTAAAGTTTCACTGCATATTACAGGTGAAATGATTTTTATTGAACATTGAAAGTTTTTTGATGTTTTACAAGAATGATAAATAAATTAAGAATATTAGAAATCAGCTAAATGATTTTAAAAATAAGAAAAGAAGCGGAAATATATTTGAATTTTGTGTATAATAAATATATTTTTTTAATGTATTTTTCTTAAAATTACAATTTTGAATTATGACAACGGAGATAGACGCAACGTAATCATGTTAATTGTGGTTGGCAATATAAATTGTTATTAAGTAAACCAAACGCGCCGAACAGGAATAAGCATTACAGCAAGACTCATGTAACACAAATCTTCCTAAATTGTACACAAATATCAGTCACATTGAGTACATCACCGTTTACAGATATATTTTGTGATTTCTTTGAATATTTTATGAAATTTTATAAGCTCCATTTGTGTTACTTAGGACATTCTATTTGAATAATTATCAACTAACATTAATCAAATAATATCTCAATCATTCAATGCCGTACGCAGTCGAAATTAGACAATAAATTACAAATATTATCAATTAAACACACCCATTCTTTTT
The DNA here is from genome assembly GCA_001938485.1 of Girardia tigrina. Taxonomy (NCBI): domain Eukaryota; kingdom Metazoa; phylum Platyhelminthes; order Tricladida; family Dugesiidae; genus Girardia; species Girardia tigrina. The sequence continues at coordinate 8,117 of MQRK01018727.1, read as the reverse complement.
TGCCACTTCTCATTGAAAAAGAGTAAGTCTTGACACGATGGATTTCCTCAAGGATATTATTATTTTTGTCGGTGATAATTAAACATCGCAGAAGAGTTTTCCTATTGCATCACCGACTGTACCACTAAAACTAATGAGAGTGCTGACTCATCAGGCCCTCGGCCATTATCCTGCACACACACCCGCGTAAACACACACACAAATCCAAATAACCAATAAGCAATAATTTACTCAATCGATCAACACAGACAATTAATTATAACATAAATACAAATAAATAGTGTGATTATTACACCATAAATATAATCTTCATTCAGAAATTTGGTTCCAAACACGACCGACCATTTTAGTTCAATATTTTATCATTTAATTACGTCATATGGAAACAGATTTTTATTAATTTGTTTATCAATGATTTTATTCAATCAATAATTTTATCTCAATTTACACCAATGTTTTCGTTCTAATTCTATTTCGAAAGTGTAAACGACATACTACGAGAATTTTTTGGTAACATTCGATAATCGGACATTGTACTTGCTCTTAACGACTTTATATCGCGGGGGTCACCGGTGGCCGACGAACACATAAGAAGTTCATGTTTACCAGTCTGGAAAGCTATGTAAAAGTATGAAGATATTCAAAGTGGGAAAGTGATAATATGTTTTAAAGACTTACAGAATGGGATATAAGTTCCAAGAAATACCCCTCAAAGTCCAGAAGCAAATATAAATTCCCCTGTAAAGCATTTGCATTTTAAATAAAAATTTTATCGATCAATAATATATCATGGAGATAGTTTACTTTTGAGAAAATTTTAACTTTTATTTTTTAAAAAAGGGCTTTATTAATTTAAAATGTTAATAATGTTCTCACAAGAAAACCATTTCCACGATTGCATAATGAATCAAGATATTAATTATCGATAAAAATCTCAATTGGAAGTGTAACCCAACAATTCAGCGGCACAGAACCCTATCGCAAATGTGTTGATCAGTACATTTATTGAGTATTAATACAATAATGTCGATCAGTCATTCAGCAGAACTTTGTTCTGAGGTACCTTGACAAATGAATAGCAGTGATTTATGAAATGTATTTCACAATATTATTTTATGGCTCTTCAAAAACATTTCTTTTAATTCTACATTTTCGATTGCATTACATTAAAATTATAATAAAATTGGCTATACTTTAATTTAATTCTTGTCTCAATTAAAAAATCACATAAAAGATAAAATTGTGATAAAAGTTAAAGTATACCATAGTCCGTCTTCATTTAAGCAATTGAACGGCTGACAGATAACACCTGCGAACGGGATGCCGGTCTGTTTGTTGTAGGCTCCAATCAGTACTGTTGCATTCTTGATGCAGTCAACATCGTCCACTACTTCTTTTCCGTCCAGTCCTACTCCCTTGATGTATTCCTTAGTTGAATCTAAACGATACGATCACGTCACAAATCCGAATCTATCGGAAAGATTGTTGTCACCAATTGGATCAATCCACATTTCTATATCATCCAGGGAGAGATATTTATCTGCAAGCAGATTCATCTTGTTATCGAAGTTCTCGTCGTGGAAATTGCTAATGTCGGTGTGGATTATTTGTGCAAGTTGGTCTGCCAGGGCCTCATGATTGTCAACAACCATTACTAGTAATATTATTAATTATGATAAATTTATAATCAAGATAGTCTGTCTACAAATTTCTTTTATTATTTCTATTTCTAATTGTAAAAAACCCTATTTCTATTTCTAATTGTAAATTTCTTTTATTATTTCTATTTCTAATTGTAAAAAACCCCAAGTTTTAGGCTTTTAAACTTATCTTCGTTAAAAATAAAAAAGCATTTTTATTTATCAATTTAACTTTAAAAACTTTATAAACATAATATATTACAGAGTCACTCATAAAATACTTTAATTTAGATTAGTAAAATAAACATAAACCTTAAAAATTTATTGAGCCAATATTTTTTTAAGCATTTTATGATATTTTGTCAAATGGGATATAGAAAAACTCGACCTTAACATTTTTTTTGTGTTTTTAGGTTCTTAAAATTCCCATAATCGAATGGTCTATCATTCTTCCATAAAACATTCAGACAAAAAGCTGTCGTCGACTGCTATATTTCTATTCAAACATAATGGACAAACTGTTTAGTGTGATAAAATAATACTGAAACTGATTTTAGGAATATTTAATTACTGTAAAATTCGGAATAATCAACCATGTGAGAATCGTTCTCCACAATTATAAAACGTATAATACTGGTGCGAGAGAGGGCGCAGCGGTTTCGTAGCTGCGGCACTCCTGGGTTGGGGGGCGGAGATGTAAAAAAAACTAAATATCACTTTCTTACATCAAATCAGCACCATCAAATATCTCTCGTCATCGTCGCCCTCGGAAGCTTCCCCTGCGATTTAGTCGGCGACCACATACAATGAAGAAAGACTGAATAAGACTGAGTCGTGACTGCATAAGATGGAGATAGCTTCAATAATGTTGCCGTGGTTTTAGGAGTAGTAACAGATCATTTAAACTTTACATTTCCGACTGCTGGAAGTGGCATCAATTCACCAAGGCGATCTTCCCGAATGTCTGAATTCGATTCACTTAAATGATGTTCCGACTCGATTTGGAAGTGCGATTCTCTAACAGATGTAAAAAAAAAACTTTGCTATGGTTCTCTATATGGTTTGGTGCATAAAAGAACGCGTCACTGTCAAATATACGCCTTCGTTCATATCGTTAAGAAGTTCTCGAAGCGCATCGACTAGAATATTCAACAATTTGACTACATATGACTGTGATGTATCGCCTTTTAAAAATCGACAGATTTTGCGATAAAATTCGAACAATTCGTTAGTTCCATTGTTTTCTACTCATTTCTACAGTTTACACTGGTCCTTCTTGACTGGGTCGATGAACTGTATCTGGCCACCACTAAATCCAATAATCAAAAGAATTGACATAGATTTTGTTGAGCTTTAATTAAAATCGTGACACGTTGGAAATACACATTTATTGAGCCGCTCATCCAATGGACTGAAATTCTCCAGATTAACACTACAATTACCGCAGGGACAAACGTATAATTCTTTGCCGAAATTAACGCAATTCAAATCCGCCAGAGACTTATCGATCATTTTGATTTCATCAAAATTCTGGTTCCTCTCATGACTCAAAAACAACAATAGAAGCGGTATATCTGTGCTGTGGTATATCGACCCAGTCAAGAAGGACCAGTGTAAACTGTTCAATGAAGAGAAAACACTGGAACGAACGAACTGTTCGAATTTTAATCGCAAAATCTGTCGATTTTTTAAAAGCGATACATCACAGTCAGATATAGTCAAATAAACTGTGAGTCTTTCGCTCATCTGGACATAAATCTGTCGAAAAAATCAATCTGCAAACTCCCTCCTGCCTCTAGAAACAACTTTTGCATTCGTCACACTGACTTCTATTATTAAAATTCTTGAAATTAAATTCAAAATTTTAAAATTCAAGATTTTCAATTCAAAACAGAATACGTGATGTCACCATTTATTTTTAATTTTGCTAAAACTTTACAAGTTTTTATTCGACTAAAACAATGTAATAAAAATTCGATCGATTCATCATTCGGTCACAAAAAAACATGCCACAAAACTGCCACGTGAAAACCACACAAACTTTGTTTTTTTTTGACATGGAACGATATTTCTTTTATTTTTATTTATGTTCCATTTTTTTATTTATTTGGCAACATCTGCCTTTTTTTAAATTTATTTAATTTCTTTTTTTTACTTGAAGTAAACTATTTATTCTAATAACTATGGAAAATAATCAGATTTCATTATTATTAAATTAGTACTTCAGGATCATTCAATTTCGACAATTTTTTTGAAGATATACACTTCAATACAAAAATATTCAACAAAACACTCATGAATACATAGTCAAAAAACACCAGAAAGGCTTTCTGAGAAAGTTAAGCATCGCAGGATAATCCTGGACGCGGATGAACTCGCACCAAATACAGTTCCATATATACAGGCAGCTAAAAATTTGATTGGAGAATAACTTTAAAATAATTTATAAAAAAATTTGAATTTGTCACATTTTTTGTGTTGTGCATTTGTATGTTGTTTTGAATTGTTGAATCTCCTACAAAGATTGGTTTATTAGTAATTGTCAATTATTTATTTGAAAGCAATTTAATAAGTTTGAATGTGAATTGATTAAATTTTTTATAAATTATAGTTTTAATTTAGTATTTTATAATTAACTAGTTATAACTCGTCAAATATGACGAGCTGTTAAAAAAATTCTATTAATTTAGTTTCAAAATTTTATTTTACTCATTACATTTAACTTAATACATTTTCTTTGATACCAAATATAATAGAAAAAAATAGTTCTCAAATATAATAATCATTTAATTCATTGTAAAAGTTCCTTAATGACCACATTCTTGGTGTATTTTTTTCCATCCTGCAATAAATCTCCTAGGTCAAATGAGTCTTTGGCAAAAAAATTTAAATTGTCCTGATTTCTACAACTAAACAAAGCCACATACAACTGTCCATCCGAGAAAACTGGTTCTTCTAAGTAAACTTCAACATGATTAAATGATGATCTTGTGATTTGTTGATTGTTAGTACCAATGCTAAAATGATGGGAAATTGACGTCGTCTCATTTTGAATGGTAGAGTAGTATCACTTGGTTCCAAAATGATTCGAGGAATTACAACTCTCTCTCCTTTGTGACAAAAAATTCATAAAAAAGGCTAAAAAATTCAACAGGAAAATCTATTAAATCTTTTTGATCTTCACTAATCATTGTATCAATTGGTCTGTACTCTTTCACATCACCATCAATTATTAATGCAAGAATTTTTTCATTCAATTTTCCAGCTATGGAATTTTTTGTTGTCAGTATAACTTTTTGAGAAACTTCCGCAACACTGTCATTTGAATTTGTAGACAATTCAGATACATAAATTGCTGAAACGATGTCTGTTTGGTACTGTACCGGGTTTGTTGTAAAGCACCATTGTTCAGTTATTAATAATGTTTATATAGATAATTTAAAAATTTAATTATTTAATTGATTTAAATGCAATTTTTAAATTAATTTTTATTTTTAAATATAATAAACTACGTAATTCAATGCATTTAGGAAAAGAGTAAGATTAGTATTTTTCTCATTCATAGTTAGGAGCTGTATTAATTATTAAAAAAATATATCAATAAAAAAACGATGAATAATTCGAAAGGAACTACTAAAAGCTGTTGTGATGGCGATTTTTTTATGTTACAATTCAATAAATTCACGTAAATTTTTTTTTGTTATTGGCAGGTAATAATGAACATGATTTAAGGGAGTATATTTCTGAAGAATCAAGTTTTTCAGTTATCCATGAAAATTAAAACAGAATTAAATAATTAATAAATTTATTTATAATCAAATAATTTTCCTTTAACATCGAAATTTTGATTTTTTATAAATCCTCAGCGAAATTATTCAGAATTTTAAATTATATAATACACATTGTTATTCAATCATCGTTCGATTAATTATATTTTTGAAGTCTTTACTTTTGAGATATTCTATGTGTTGAAAATGCTTGATGCTTGAACTTTGAGTGTTGTTTTGTGATTGTCTCTCCTAACCAGATCAATGATCAATATTTTAATTCTTATTATATGAAACTAATTTAATTAAAATTTTTTAAAATTATTTTATTTTAAATTTTTAAATTAATAAATCTAATTAATATTTCTTAAATAATTAATATTTTAAAATTTAATTTCAGCTAATCAAATTCTCAATATTTTAACTTTAGGTGTCGAATTTATTTAAATAAGTGGAGATAGAATAATTAATCTATTTGAGCGATGTCTACGAATGAAAGTTGAGGAATTATCCCAATTTTATTTCTAATAAAAGTTAGAATCAATGTGACCGTTCTCTTAACACTATGTTTGTAAGGTTTATTTATTACTTATTTAAATTAATCAACAAATAAATTAAATTAAATAAAAAATTGAATGATTACAGATCATTTTCTTCGTTGTCTCGGCACAGTCGCCGACCCTCACTTCGATCGACACCTTCAGCTTATTCGTAAATCTGTTGTTCTCCTCTCCCAATAATTTCTCTCCAAGACCGTCGTGCTGAACAATCATTCAATTAGTGAATAATCTAAATAATCAATGGTATTTACTATATTATTTAGATCGTATTTGGCGATCTCTTGAATGAGAACATCGGCGAATGTTTTGAAATCGACATTTTGATATTCATTCGTGTGTTTATTCTGAACCAATATATCAAAGAGTGATGTTTCTTTTCTGATAATTTGAGCAATTAAACTCGATTTGTTTGCAATGGCAATGAAATTCGAAAAAAACACCGCGACTTCAATCATAATTTGAGTGAGTTATAGAGTGAAAATTGGTCGATAAAAATAGAAATATTCTGAAATATGATATTCAATTAAAAACTATTTATAGTAATTATGATTTGATCGATTTAAACAACACGAGATCATTTTTTATTTAATTGGGAGTAATATGAAATTGATTTTTATTAATTTACACAAAATCTTTTCGATGTTTTATTTGATAATTTTATTTTTTTTAATAAATATTTATATTTTATTTTATATCAATTTAATAACAGGAAAATATTTTTTTCGTTACAAAAATTCAAATTTTCCGTCATATTTTATACATATTTAATTATTTAATAAAATATATTTACACATTGTTGCCGCATGTAAATATTTAGTGAGACTATATGTTTTACTAAAATTTGATTGGTACAATCATATGAAGAATCCTTAAGCGTCTGTAAATGGAATTATATTCATTTGCATTTGCCTTCAATAAATATTAGCTAAAGAACATTGATGACAAGAATTTAGAAATAAAATGTTATGTTATGAAAATAAAGCTATGGAAAATCTGAAGATATAAATTCCATTAATTTCATTGTGTCGATCAGATGAATTGTTAGGGATTAAATTATAGGATTTTGGTAAAATATTTATAGATTTTCATCTCTAGTTAGAAATTTTATGTTTTATTTGCTACAGAATAATTTAAAGCAAAATCTCAAAGTATAAGTTTTGAATCTTTTATTTTCTGAAATATTATGAGAGATTTATTAGTATTAAGTGATAAATACAATTATTTTGAAAGGTTAATTAAAGATTTTGCAAACTAATTGTTTCTGTCATGAGTGAATCTAAAGACACTGGGACCAATATGAGTACATCTTCAATAATTAGGCAGAAACGTATATGTTTCGTAACTTCATCATGAACTTCCGTTAATTTAAAAAACCGGTTATCTTTTTCAAGTGACTGTGATTGAAAATAATTTAAGAAACTGTGACACTGGTAATTATATTCGTCTTTTTCTGGTGTTCGAGTCCAGGAAGTTCTTACTTTCACTAAAACTTCTGGTTTCTTCAGTGAAAATAAGCATTATACCATAATTTAAGAGATTATTTTTATAATCAGTAAACCAGTAAACCAGTTTCTCCAGAAGGCTTGACACTTAATCGAATTCTGATCAACCAACGAGAAACTATAATGAGAAAACTAATTCGAGTTCTTCATTATCAACTTCCATAACATGGAGAGATTGCATTCAGAAAATTATCAGGACACAGTAGCCCAGACGATAGATCTCTTGACAATAAATTGAAAGTTTATTTGGCAGAAACATCTGATGAGTATTTTCATGAGTGATTTCTTCGTTAACAGTAAGTTTTAATATTTTTGACATACAAAACCCTGGTAATTTGCAGACGAGTGGATTGAGACCAAAGATCTCGCACTTCGATTTTAGTACAATAAACATTTTCTTCTTTTCAAGACATTTGTTTATTGTACTAAAGATTTATTTGTATTTTGTTGGCTAATTGAACATAATTAAAATAATAATTTGATAAGTTCAAATTTTTAAAATTAAGAATTAAAGTTATGTTTAATATTTTTGTGAGAAGTGGTTGCAACGTCTATATCCGAATTCATTTTTTTAAACACCAAAATTTATTAATATAACAATTCACATTTCTAAAACAAATTTTCCTGTTAATTTAATTTAATTATCTC
>MQRK01018652.1:0-39880 GCA_001938485.1 Girardia tigrina | reverse complement strand
GATATATATATATATATATATATATATATATATTTGAATAGCGTTTTTCTTTACGCAGTCTTAACAGTGATAATAAGGATAAGCTTTTCTTTTTATTTATATATTTTTTAAAATATTACATCTTTTTTTCAAAATTACCAAATAAAGGGGCTTCCCTGGAAAAATTATTAAACAATCCAACTCGTCAAAATAAATTACACTAATTAAAAATTTTGATTAAATAAAAATTATTAATGTTTTAATGATTTAATTTCGACTCTTCCAAAGTCAACCGTTCTCCCGTCTCCTCCCGAAAAATTAACTTCTCCAAATAGTAGATTTTTCCCATAACTTCTATTTGATTTTGCGGGGTTATGTTTGTAATCTTCGGTTTTACATCAAAATTGGCAAACCTGACTGGTATCGATTTTTGTGAGACTGATACTATTTCGCTACACATTTGAATATCATATTTCTTCATAAACTTCTCATTTGGTTGAAAAAGTGATGTGACTGACTACATCTGCATGGTATACTAATTCTGCTTGATAAGGAATTTCTAAATTTTCACTGATAAACACATCGGTTACTCTATGTCAGATTTTCCCATCAGGTATAGATACCAAGTTTCCACTTTTTAAATCTAGAGAAACACCTTCCAACTGTTTTAAAACATCCATGACAAGCAATAATGATTCTAGGCAACTTTTTGAAATTAATACATTTGTTATAATAGTTTTGCCACCAATTTTTATTGATGCTTGTACAATTCCTTCAATTGGAAGATAATGACCTGTAACTGATTGTAATCTTTCAATACAAGGTGCCAGATTTAATTTTTCAGATATCAGAAACATCTTTTCATCGACAATTGTGACTGCTGAACCTGTAACAACTAAAGCTGTAATATATATATCATTTAATAAAACAGTTATTGTTAATCTTTTGCCGAATTTAGTTCTCAAAGCAAAAAACATAATTACTTGGTAAACCCCATTGATTTCTTATTTCAACTTCTCTTTTTTGTTTTTCCTCTGAATTTAAAGTTTCAAGATTTGAATCGACAGGTTTCATTTCCTTAAGTTGTAAGAATGGATAGTAATTCGGTAATTGTACAAAACTTGTCAGATTGAATGGTGCATTTGAATTTAACGTTTCTTGATTCTTATCATAGATCTTGATTCTTATCTTGATTCTTGATAATTATCATAGTTTACTTTTCCCACTCCGTAAGGTAAAACTGTATCAATAATTTCGTTTACTACTCTTCCTTTTTTAGAAGGAAATAAGAGATTTCGTCTTGAATCTTCAATTTCTTCTGATGAATAAATACCAATCGTTGACATCTGATATAAAGACGTAAAATTTATTAAATATTCTAATTTTGTTAAATCCAATTTTTCGATGCCTTTAACTTCTTTATTATTAAATAATGAAATTTTTCAGTCATTAAATCTTTCATATTTTCCAAAGTTTCAACTCCATTTTTATCAATTTGATTAAAAACTTCTCTAGTTGCACCTTTTAAATATAACGGTAATCTTTGAATCATTATTTTTTCGGCCCATTCATACGCTGTAGCAAACATAAAATATTCTGTCATAAAATCTACGAACTCTACGGGATCTCCCCCATTTTGATTTACAGGTAACTTTTTACAACTAGCAAAATCTATATTATTCTCTCTATTTTCTGCCATCGTTTCTTTTTTAACTTTTTTTACGATTTCTCAAAGGATAATTAGACTTTTTTCGTAAATTCAATTATTAAAAATATACTCTTTTTGTTTTAAGAACAGAGGGCTCACCAAATATATTTATGTTGGGTATTAGAAATCTTTAATATAATTATTTACTTTTTAAAACACAAATCTTAAATCTTGAATCGTAAATCTTTATTCTTTAATCTGACTCCAATTAATCAGAAAGGACTTCCAACATAAATATATAGACAATGAACACAAATTCTTTATGAAACTTTATTTCGAATAACAAATATTAACAAATCAAAAACAATAATAATAATTCAATTCTTGATGACATAACACAAACACAAAACAATATTTCGAACGAGTTAAAAGATTACAGTTAAAACTGTGAATCTCCAAAAACGAACGATATTGTAATTTCAAAACAAACCTTCTTCTCCCATACGGGATACTTATGGTTTTAAAGAATAATATTTTAATAAAATAAAAATAAAATAAATTTTGAATTTACGTTACTTGTTATGAGATTTCTTGTTAGGAAAATTTTCAGCAGATATTTTTGGGGCAACTAAAACTAGATTTGCTGCTGTTAATATAGTAATTTTCATCAGCCTTGAAAATTGATAAAGTAAAACAAAGACTAAAATATTTATAATTTTTAATTCCAAGTTTTGTTAAACTAAATATTATTTTATTTAAAATTAATAATTTTACCAAAAGAATTATTTTAAATTTTTTTTCTACATAAAATTTTATTTTTTGAAACCCTAACAAATAGACAGTGTAACATAGGAGAATGGGTGTTAATAAATAAAGAAAATTGTAATAAAATGGAAGAGAGATATGAAGGTCCATATGAAATTATAGAAATATTGCATCCTAGAAGTTATCGATTATAAAGCAAAGATGAGAAAAGTATAATAAGGAATATAGAATAGATACTGGATTTTTAAAGGGGGAATGTAAGGATGTGTGAATTATTATTATTATGGTTGTTAATTATTATTGAAATTATTATTATAAACATATTATTATCATTATTAGATGTATGTGGAAAGTATGAGTGATTATGAAGTATGAAATTGAGTAACAGGATTGAGAGTTTGAAGATATAATGTATGTATGTAATAGTGTGCGGTGTCAATCATGTGAGCTGCTAACCCAGCAGATCTCCCTAATCCAGTTATGCAACCGGATCGAGGTGTGCTTGTATATAAGATAGAATGATTAGTTTATTATTGTATTATTAATATATCTTAGCAAATAATCTTGTCTTTTAACATTTATATTTAATCACAATTTTTTACAATTGAATTTAATTGAAAATCCTTACATTTATTTAAGTAAATTGGGTAGATGTGAGAAACTTAGTGTCTTCACAAGTTATTTTATATTTGGTAGATATTTGCAATTTGTGTATAGGTATATAGATTTAATTCAAAACAAAAGGAAATTATTAAAATAAATTATATTAAGTCTTTGGTATAATTACAAAAAGTTGAAAAAACCTTATTTAAATTTATAGTAGGCGGTGAGATAATATATCCTCACGACCTTCTGATATTAAAATAATAAATAAGTTTTAATTTTCTTAATAACCTCGTAAATTATCAGTTTCGAAATCAATTTCTCTCTTTGATTGATTGATACCGTCAATTTATATGAATTCGGCTTGCACGAACTATTCAAATGTCAGTTCGTGATTTATCAAAGGGCAGTTACTTAAAATAAATCAGCTGAGTCAAGGTGCAAAACTAATTAACTTTTAATTAATTTTTGTTGCACTTTTTTATTCTTTTCTTTCCTTTTTATACTTTTTTAAAACTTTTTTAATTAATTTATTTACAATTTGATGTTTAATATTTTTATTCTTTATATAAATATTCTATTTTCTAATCATTTTTATTCTTATTATTTTTTTGTTTTTATTATTGATTTTATAGTAAAAAGTAAATAATTTTCTTATTTTACTGATTTAAACAAAATTTTAGTTTTTAAAACTTTATTAATATTTCTATACTCAACATATAAATTATATTGTCATCACCTGTTAATCAGTTCGATTGTTAATTCGAGAATTGAAAGTCAATTAATCAATAACGATGCTCGTTCACTCTTAACTTTAAAAAGAAAAAATAAAACGAATGATCGTACAATGATCAGTCGTGATGTCTAGAGTCCATTAATGACTTTAAGATCAAATTTCGAACTTAAATATACTTCCAGGGATCATTTAAGAACTCTCAATTAATAATTTAAAAATAATTTTTCTTTCTTAAAATACAATTATCTCTCTTTAATACCTTTTTTTCTTCGTCCTCTTTAATTATATTCTTCACCTTTAAATACTCTTTCTTAAAATTTAATTTAATTTTATTTATTATTAAAAAATTTTTATTTATTCTTTTACTATAAAATTCTCTCCGATTTCATTCCCATTGTTTACTGATTTTATTATATTTATTTTTGTTATTTATATATGTGATATGAAAATGGTAAATATTTCTATTTTACCAGACGGTTATAAAAATAACTTAATATTTTTATTCTTTTATTCAACATTTTATTTTAGTATCTTCATGTATTAATTAACATAAAATTTATATTACTATTTAAAGATATATACTTATGTATATATTAATTGTTAAATTAAATTAATATTTATTTTTGAAAATTACTTTTTAATTTAATTTTACTTATATCCTTTTTATAGTATTTAAAATAATTTATTCCTATTTATTTTATTTTATAATTAAATATTTTTCAAAATTAAACAAAAATTGATTTAAAAATTACTAAAAACAAATTTAAGTATTTAGACTAAAATAAATTTTATATATAGACCTATTCAAAATTTACATTAAAATGTGCACAAATTAAACATATAAATTAGAATGCATTTAGAAATGAATTAATTATGAGACAGTTTATAGTTGTTCTCACAGGATGATAAATATTATACAGTAATGATGAAAATACTAAAATGAATATAAATAAATGAAATACAAATAAAATAATTGAAAAATTTAAATTTCTAATAAAAACTTTCGATTCAATTCAAAACATTTCAATTTACATGAAAATCTTAATTTCAAAGAAATCAAAACGGTGATGATTACATTATATCCATATGTTAGAGAATTTTATAAATAAAAGAAATTAATTTAAAATAAGTTAATTTAAAATTTCAATGTACTCTAAATTTAATTTATTGAATAAATTGTTGATTATTAATTTCTTTTTACGATTAATCGAAAAGACAAATATGCCACAGTTTAGCAAAGAAACTACAATTAAATATGAAAAGTCGGATTTACAACAATCACCAAAATAATCATAAATTCAAATAATAAAATCTTCAAATTCATTTTCAATTTATCATTTGTATTTTTTGATCTACCAAAATTATTTAATAAAAAAATTATATTTTAGGAAATTTGTTTAAATATTTATAAATTTATAATTTTACGTAATTTAAAATGCTTAACCAAAATTGTGTTATGAAAACGTCCGAAGAATTGCCAGATGGTGTCAATGAAACAATCAAAGGATATGATTTCAATAATGGAATCGATTACGATTTACTATTGCAATCGTATGGTTCAATGGGAATTCAGGCCACAAGTTTCTCACGAGCCGTCAATGTAATCAATGAAATGATCAAAACGAAAATGATTCCCGTGTCCGAGGAACAAAAAGAATCACATTTCAATCCGATCGGTCGTGAGACCTCCAATTGCACGATATTCCTCGGTTACACCGCCAACGTCATTTCCTCAGGTCTCCGGGAAATCGTCCGCTATCTCGCCCAACACAACCTCATCGACGTTATCGTTTCTTCTGCCGGAGGAATTGAAGAAGATTTCATCAAGTGCATCGATCCGTTCTTTGTCGGCGATTATCGCGCCTTTTCCGACGCGAAACTCCGTGCTAAAGGAATCAATCGCATCGGGAACATTCTCGTACCGAATAACAATTACGTGAAATTCGAAAATTGGCTCACTCCGATTCTCCACCAAATGCACCGAGAACAAATCGAACTCGGCACGAACTGGACACCGTCGAAATTCATCCATCGTTTGGGCAAAGAAATCAACGACGAGTCGAGTGTGTATTACTGGTGCTATCGGAACAATATTCCCGTGTTTTGTCCCGCGCTGACCGATGGATCGATTGGAGACATGCTGTACTTTCACTCGATCGCCAATCCGGGATTCCGATTGGATCTAGTCGAGGATATAAGCCTCATCAATCGCCAGGCGACCAGTGCGATTCATTCAGGCATGATCATCCTCGGAGGGGGCGTCATTAAGCACCATATCGCCAATGCCAATTTGATGCGCAATGGCGCCGATTTTTCGGTCTACATTAACACCGGAAATGAATTTGAAGCGAGTGACAGTGGTGCTCCACCCGAGGAGGCAATTAGCTGGGGTAAGATCAAATCGATCTCAAATCCTGTCAAGATTCATGCGGAAGTCTCACTTGTGTTTCCGATTATTGTGGCACAGACGTTCGCCAGACATGTTGAGGAGCAGAAGAAATTGAAACAAGAAAGGAATTGACAATGTTGATAATTTTATAACTATTTTTGATAGAGTTGTCATTAAGATAAAACGATTTTTGAGTCAACTAGTCGTACAGGGAGTTTATTTTACAAATTCCATGATACTGATTTTAAAAAATTTTGTATTCTAATTAATAAATAATATTCTTTCTATTTGGTTATTTTCGGTGATTTTTAACTACAATTATTAATTAATTTAATTACAGTAAAACGTCATTGTAAGGGTTATACTGTCACATTTATACCCTAGTTATACTATTACATGAAGTCATTGTAAAATGTTACCAAATATCCATTTATTCGCTATCATGTCTGTTTGTCATACTTTTGGTTTAAATTTTTCAACCATGGTTCGATTGAGCTGAAATTTTGATCAAATGTGTAATCTCGAAGTGTAATAATATATTTAGCATAAAAACAAAATTTTAATTACTATGTTTATTTTCTATTTATAATTTAAATTCCAATTCGTATTTATTAACTTTATCATGAATGTTCGGTATCTTTATTGTTATAAATACATTATTTGAATCATTAATTATAGTTTATTTGAAGATAATTTTTCTTTAAAAAAAGTATTGATTTTCTGGGCTCGGATATTCCATTCTTCCATAATTTGACTGTTTAAGAAACTTAGCTTTAATATTCAAGATTCATTCTGATTCGAATAGTTTGAAATATTTATTATTATTTATTTGAAATATTTATTAATCTATTTAAGTGATGTCTAAATGTGAAGTATCACGAAGCAGGACGTTTCGACGCCGGGACATTTCGACGCCAGAAATTAGGATTTAAATGAAGTAGGAATAAAATGAAATAATTTGTTATTAATTAGGATTTTTTGACATAAAATGAAATAATTGGTTATTAATTAGGATTTTTAGGAATAAAATGAAATAATTTGTTATTAATTAGGATTTTTGGACATAAAATGAAATAATTGGTTATTAATTAGGAATTTTAGGATTAAAATGAAATAATTGGTTATTAATTAGGAATTTTTGGAATAAAATGAAATAATTTGAAATGAATTAGGTATTTTAACCAGCTTTCAATGGCTGTCAAACATAAATTAAGAGACAACTTGCGTAAAATACCGGACTTGTATATTTATAGAAGTTTGTTTATGTGAATAGAATTACAATTATAGTTAAAAATTGGGAAACGGAACATGTCACAGACCTATTGATATAATGTAAAATTTTGATTAAAAATTCTAGTATTTCTCTATTTTTGAAGTGATGTGGAGTTTGAAAAGAACAAGAAATGTAAAGGAAGGATTTATACAGTCGCTAAAACTAAGCTTCTTATAAGGTAGTTAACATTCATGGTCATTTGGCTAGCGCGGCATATGTTGAAGTTTGTCGTAGCATGGCAGTTGTTAAGGATAGAGCCAAAAAAACATTGTAAATTCCTTCACAGATTCGCGCTATTGCAATTCAAGGAATGACTAATGCAGCACTCGGTGAACTGCCTAATTAGGAAGCTATTCGAAAAAGAATTAATCGATCAAGAAAGGTAGTGAATATTACACCAGCACAACCTCTAGATCGAGCTTCTATCGAAACATATGAACATTATAAAAATTATGAAGATGAATCATTTTTATTATCTGATTCTGGATATGGTGATCGGAACAGAATTTTAATTTTTGCTAAAGGCAGTGTGAGAAATTGGATAAATCAAGTTGAAAAAATCTTCGTCGATGGAACTTTTAAATTAGCTCCAAAACTTTTTGCCCAAATTTTTGTTATCATGGCTCAACGCGGTAATTATGTCGTACCGATTTTATACGCTCTTCTACCAAATAAAAAGGAGCAGACGTATATTCGAATGATTCAAATGATAATTGAATCTTGGACTACATTTCATCCTACAGCAATATCATTAGACTTTGAGGTTGCAGTGATAAATGCTTTCTCTTCTGCTTTTCCTAATGCTAGCTTACAAGGATGTAATAATGAATGTAGGACCAATAACCTTGCCGAAGCTACCCACAGAAAATTGAATAGAGAATTCGGGGCAGACCATCCTTCTCTTTGGAAGTTCATAGATGGATTGCGTATGATCCAAAAATCAGTTGATCAATTATATGAACAATTTCTTCGAGGAGAGCAGCATACACGAAAACGAAAAAAGTATACATTAGCTGATGAACGAATTTTGGAAGTCGTCAATGACTTCAAAAATAGAGAAATACTAGAATTTCTACGAGGAATTGCATACAACTTTGTTATGGATTAAATAAGAATATATTTTCTAAACTATTTTGTGTTTATATTAAAAATAATGTTGAAGTAGTTATTTAAATATATTATTAATTATTTATAATTTTTAATCAAAATTTTACATTATATGTGGATGCATCAATAGGTCTGTGACATATTCCGTTTCCCAATTTTTAACTATAATTGTAATTCTATTCACATAAACAAACTTCTATAAATATACAAGTCCGGTATTTTACGCAAGTTGTGTCTCTTAATTTATGTTTGACAGCCATTGAAAGCTGGCTAAAATACCTCATTCATTTCAAATTATTTCATTTTATTCCTAAAATTCCTAATTAACTACAAATTATTTCATTTTATTCCTAAAATTCCTAATTAATAACCAATTATTTCATTTTATGTCCAAAAATCCTAATTAATAACCAATTATTTCATTTTATTCCTAAAATTCCTAATTAATAACCAATTATTTCATTTTAATCCTAAAATTCCTAATTAATAACCAATTATTTAATTTTATGTCCAAAAATCCTAATTAATAACCAATTATTTCATTTTATGTCCAAAATTCCTAATTAATAACCAATTATTTCATTTTATTCCTAAAATTCCTAATTAATAACCAATTATTTCATTTTATGCCCAAAAATCCTAATTAATAACCAATTATTTCATTTTATGCCCAAAAATCCTAATTAATAACAAATTATTTCATTTTATTCCTATTTCATTTAAATCCTAATTTCTGGTGTCGAAATGTCCCGGTGTCGAAACGTCCCAGGCGTCGAAATGTCCCGTACCCGAAGTATCAACCGTGGATGTTTCCAAGGACCATCCAAATTGTATTGCTAATAAAATTTATAATCAATATGTGAGTTCTTTTTATAGTTATTATGTATGACCAAAGTAACAAAACATGTAATTTATATTTTAATTTACACCAACATCCAGGGCCTAAGTGTGTATGAGTGCAGGAAGGCCCAAAACAATGACACCAATTTAATTATCCTTAAATATTATGAATTTTTTAATTATAAATTATTTAGCGAATTGAAAATTTTAACTAATTCCTCATACAAATGAATATGATAATATTTTAAACAATTACTAATCAAAAATGTGCTATTAATTTATTTTCTAATCAGCTTTAATCCTTTGTATTTAGTTATTTAAATTTAAATCGAATCACGCATCCAATCGTGTTATCACATGTATCCGTATCCAATATGAATTGTTCGTAGCTATTCGGAACTGCTAAAATTGGCGCGGTAATTAAACATTGTTTCAAATGAAGAAATGCGTCACCCAAACAGGCTGACCATTGCAACGGGTGTAATTTTCTAGTTCTAGCTTTGTTCCAACAGTCTTTACATGCCTCTTCTAATGGTACAACAATTTTGGCGTACTCATTAATATAATTGCGATAGTATCCACAAAGTCCAAGAAATTTTCTCATTTCCTCTTGAGACTTTAGCTGTGGCCACTCCTCGATGCACTTGATTTTATCCTCGTCCATTGAAATTCCATTGGATGATACTCTATGGCCCAGGTACTTTACATCCCTTGCAAAGAATTGACACTTTGCTGATGCAATTTTTAGACCGACTTCTTTGATTTCGGATAATACCTTTCGCAGTATGACCAAATGGACCTCTCGTGTCTTCCCAAAAACTAGAATATCATCCAAATATATCAAGTATTCCCTCCAGTCTTCTTCCTTTAATATCGCTTTCATAACTCTTTGGAACGCTGCTGGCGCTGCCGCTAAGCCCATTAGCAACCTCAAAAACTCCCAGTGTCCTTTTCTAGTAGTAGTAGTAGAGATGGGCGGTAGTAGCGACGGTTGTAGCGACGGGCGGTGTGTACAAAGGGCAGGGACGTAATCAGCACAAGTTAGTGACTTGTACTTACTAGGAATTCCTCGTTCAAGTGGGATAATTTCAATCCACTATTCCTGACACGACAGTGTTTCAGCAGCTTACCCGGCCATTTCTAGCTAGGAATAAAACTCGCTGTTACTGCCATTGTAGCGCGCGTACGGCCCCGGACATCTAAGGGCATCACAGACCTGTTATTGCTCCATTTAATTTAGCTAAACGCTATTAATTCCTCTAAGAAGTAATGTAATTGCGATTAAACACAATCACACTATTTAGTAGGCCAGAGTCTCGTTCGTTATCGGAATTAACCAGACAAATCGCTCCACCTACTAAGAACGGCCATGCACCACCACCCACTAACTCCCTTCTATCCTTTTCTAAACACTGTTTTCTCTCTATCACACTCTGCAAGACTTATGTTATAATATCCTGCAGCCAAATCAATTGTATTAAAGTGTTTCGCTCCTCCCAAGGTATCAAAAAGTTGCTGTGCGTCAGGAATTGGAAATGATGGAACTTTAGTCTTTTGATTTAGTCTCCGGTAATCTACTGTAAGTCGAATATCTCCGTCCTTTTTTGGCACCATCACTATAGGAGCGTTCCACTCTGATAGACTTGGTTGAATAATACTTTTCTGTAGCAACTGTTCAACAAACTCATCAACGTTTTCTTGGAGCGCTACCGGAATTCTCCTTGTTTGCTCCTGTATCGGGCCATTATCTTTAAGCTCTATTTTATGCTCAGCGTTCCTGTGCCAAGCCTATATCATATTTACACCAACTAAATACGTTTCTGAATTCTTTCACTAAACTAATAATATTGTCTCTATTGCTATCATACACATATCTAAATTGAATTAAGAGACACTCACTTTCAGGCGCTTCTCGTGTAACGGCAGCCACTACAGTCTGAGTCTCATGGGGCATATACTGCTTCCGACTCCTCAAACAGTGCCTTTTCACTTTAACTGATTTATCGGGACTGTCGTATCTGCATTCACCTTCGAAACGAATGGAACGAAAATTGCTCCACTATTAACACCATTATTATCGAGATCAATCTTAATCCCAAGACTTTTCATACTTCGTATCCCAAGAATTATATCCGGGCTCAATCCATCCACAACAAAGAAATTACAACTTTTACCTTTAACACCCAATTCAACTATCAGGGATACTTCCGCTCGTACAGACACTGTAAATCCATCTGCACACCTGATTTTTCAGGATGAACGTCTGGTTTTCATTGTTTTATCTGAATCTTGCAACTCCATTAGCATGTCTTTACTGATAGCATTCACTTCGGCTCCGGTGTCTAATAAGATCTTTTTACTGTTACCATTGATCCGACCATAACACATTGGTTTATTCTGATATTTTACTTTATAAATGCTCTTCTTTACTCGAAGATTATTTTGTTTCGGAACAGTTTCTTTCACCACTCTGGCATACGACTTCTTTGCATTTGAAATATGACAAATGCTCGGTTCTTCCGTACCTGTTCCCGTGTCTGTTTCACTTTCATTACTGGATATACTGGCAGACTCGACCACAAGGACTGATTTACGTTTTCCGTTTACACAAAACTTATCTATATACCCCTTTTTGTTGCATTTTTTGTATAACCGAGACTTTTTACAGTCTTTCAGAATGTGACTACTGCTCCCACAATTCCAGCATCCACTTGTTTCTTTGACAGGATTTCTCGTACTATTATTGCTTTTCCATTGACTCGATTGTCTTTCTTGCTGCAGCATTTTTACCGTTTCCTGCAATGAGGTAATACGTTTTTTCAGTTCGGAAACTTCATCCCTGAGCATTCGAATTTCATCATTCTCGGCCAGCACATTTACTGTTGCCGACATCTCCTGAGTTACACATTCTTTTTTTATCATCTCGAATGCTTCATCCAAAGTTTTAGGCTGTAATACTTTTATTGCCTTTTGAGCTCTGTCATTCATTAAACCATTTATAAAAACTTGGAGAGTTTTGGCTCTCTTTCTTCGGAGGTCAACTCCGGTAATTCTTTAAAACAACGAATTCTTACTTCTTTCATAAACTCCTTCGTTGACTGGCCATCCTTCTGTCGAATGCCAAATAATTTCATCCACGTTGAAATATTTGACTTCTTTCGTCCGAACAGCTTCAAAAAAGTTTCCTTGAGCAATTCGAAACTCTTTTGGTTTTGGATATGCGACTTCAAAAAACACAGAACATCTTCCTCCAAGTATTCCATGAAGAAGTCAGTTTGTGTTTCCTCCGATATTTCAAGTTGCCGCATAAATACATCCATGCATTTCAAAAATTGGACAGCATCGTCCCCTTCTTCGAATGTTTTTGGAGTTTTGGTGGAGTCTTTTTTCAGGATTCTATTCAAAATTACTTCCAGTAATTTCGACTGGTGATCTCCACTATCGTCTTTCATCCTGCTCATGACGCCACTGTTGTGAAAGAGAATATTTAACTAAGAAAAATATATTTGATTTAAAATTTACAATAATGATTATTTAAATAACACACATTCCAATACATTAATATTTACATATATTATTCCACAATATTTAAATTTAAAATATAAAAAAATATTAATTTATTTCTTTTTTATATTTATTTTTATTTTATTAAATTAAACAAAATATTTAAAATTAATAAATTAAAAATATGATAAAATATAAAAAAAATAAAACATTTTATAATTTGTTTGAAAAGGGAGAAGAATTTCGCGGTCCGGTTCAGAATAAAAGTCCTGAGAGGCCCAACATTCTTCCTTAAATCACCTCAACGACTTGTCAAAATAATATGTACTAATATTTTAAAGGAATTTTCTATGCCTATTAAATTCATGGTCGTGGATGGCCACAATGATGGTAGAATTTATGAATTGTCAAAATGGTTTTTAAAGGGGTGTGTGAGGGGTAAAATGGGGATTTATTATTAATTCAATTCGAGAACAGTCAATTATTAAACATCCTCCAAAAATTATTACTATATTAATTTCGCCTCCTTTTAGAATCAACCTTTGCGATGAGCGTTTCCGATGAGGAGACGATTATGAATATAAAGAAAATAATTGACGAAAACTGCAATTGTATTGTTCGTCTACAAATCCTAACTTACAACGTAGAACTTTTGAACGACAAACAAGGTTAAACAATTTTGACATCAAAGATACATCTCTATAAAATTACTTGGAGGAAGCGAAGAGCAATGTAAATGGGAAGAAGGCTAGAGTCGGAAAAGGACGATGAAGGCAAAACTAACAAGATCACTGAATCAATTATCACAAAGTGTTTAGATAAAACAGAGATCGAGCAATCGAAAGTCGAATATGAAGAAACCTATATTGAGGTTGTGGTATCGTTGGGGAAGTTATCATCACTTGGAAGAAAATGAGGGCATTTAAATGAAGCAGATATGCTCAAACAAGATTTAGAGAGTTAGACTATGAAGCATGGTAAGCAGCTTTAAAAGTCAATATAGATGATGCATATGGAGACAGCGGAGAAAAAATATGATATTTTAAGTCATTTCTTACTGGAGAATCGTTAAGATATATAAAAAGTCTTGGTTATTCTGATGAAGACTTTGCGGTAGCATAAAAAAGATTAAATGACCAATATAGGGGCACGCAAAAGCTTATAACGCTATATTAGAGGAAGTAAATCCTTTTAGGTCTATTCAGCTGATTAACCACAAGATTTAGAACGTTTAAAAGAACTCATAGAGAATATGATAGTTCGTTCAAGTCTCTAAGAAAGGAGAGTGAATTCAGTTAAAGATTTTTCTACTTTCAGTTATTTAAAAAAACTATCACAAATAGAAACTACATGAACTTAGATATTTGTTTCAAGAATCATTTTAAGATAAAATCAAATTTTGTAAAGCTTTAAGGGTAATAATTCGAAATTTATTTAATAATGATAGATAAAAGTCTGTAAGTATCAAATAAAAGATAAAAATTTAGAAAGGACAAAATATGCTATCATTTATTTGCTGCTGTTTATCTTCGTAGTTTTCAAATTTTCAAAATTGATTTAATAACCCCGTATGATTTTAAATCACTATAATGTTTGAAAATGCTTGAAAAATTGCAATATAATAAAAATAAGTAAGATTAAAAAATTGATTTTATTTATCTTTACCAAGAAAATCCTTTACATTTCAAAATAATTTAAATAATTACGGAAATGAATTTAATGTTTCAATTTTAAGAAAATATTCTTAATTAAAAAGTTTTTTGTAAAGATATTTCAAACCGAAAACTTAAAATTATCAAATTATCGCTATTTTTACAAAATTTTTCTAAATCAAACTTTCTTTATATTGCAAATAATTAACTTTCTCTAATAATGATAATTGTTAAAGATAATCATTTGTTTTAAAAACCAAACATATATGTTCAAAATTTGTATGATATTTTTTGTAAATTTATTTATTTAGTCTAGTAACATATTTTCATTAATGATTTATTTTAATTTTCTTGATTTTCTTAACGAAATTAATTTACCATTAAAATAGATAATAATAGAAAACCTGATTTAATTTTCAGTATAATTTTTAAACTTTCAAAACGATTTTATCAAGACATAGAAATTCTTTTCTTTAAAATTGCGATTTCAGAATGGAAAATCATCGAAGGTCGCCGAATATTTTACACGAAAGATACAACAAAGAACGACAAAAGATCAAACACAATCAACTAAGAAAACAAGTCCACGAAACGCAAAAGTTACAACCGTCTGACCTGAAAGAATTGAATTTCAAAGATGAAAAACGGCCGTTGTGTGAGAATTCCAACAATGATCACGTGGATTATCACTGTAATTACGGTAGGGCTCTTTTATTGATTTAAAATCGATTGATTGTTGATAAATTAGCGTATGACGGTCCTCAGGCGTATGAAATGACAAATCCAGATGGTTTAACAACAACACACGTACAAGTACTTAAAGTCAGTCCCGAGAAAAATGTCACAAAGAACCCGGTGTTATGTAAATTATATTAATTTCTATTTTAAAAAATTTTTTAACGTTATCGATTGATGAATGTATTATTATCATTATATTTTTATTATTTTAATTTTTATAATTATTAGTTTTTATAATTATAATTATTTTTTTACTGTTATTTTTATGAATTTATTTTTTAAAATTATTTTTATAACTATTGTTTTTAAATATTTAAATATTTTTATTGCTATTATTTCATTATTATTATTTTTATACTTGTTATTTTTTATAATAATAATTTTATTAAATATTATTATTACATTCATTCTTAATCTTATTTGTATTACAATTATTTTTTTAAATTATAATTATTTTTATTATATTTATATTTTATAACTATTATTTTACAGGGTTTTTCATTCATAAAGAGCCGTTTTTCAAAAATAAAATTGTAAAATAAATCAATTAAGTAGTATCACGATCATAAACAAAGTTATTGCAAATCAATTACGACAATCTATAAATACAACATCGTACAAAAACAAAATAATTTAAACTGATGTTACATTTAGGCTCTACTATCACAGAGAATGGGGGAAGCGAAGAAGAAACCAGAAGCCGGATTGGTATATCAACAAGTGCAATGATTAAGCTTAGCACAGTTTTTAACCTCAAAGAAATCCATCTCAAGAGCAGATTGAAGATCACTAAGGCTATTGCCTCTATGGATGCGAGAGTTGGACAATAAATCAGAAGAGTGTGGATAGGCTTAAAGCATTTGAAATGAAGTGCTACAGGAGAATGCTGAAGATCACGTGGAAAAAAAGAAGACAAATGACTTTGTTTGGAGGAGAGTGACAGAAATACTAGGTAAAGGACTGGAATCAATAGAAGAGATCATCAAGAGAAGGAAGCTGAAATTCTACGGTCATCAAATAAGAAAACAGACAGTAGCAAAGGTTATGATTGAGGGAAGAGTGGAAGGAGAAAGATCAAAAGGAAGACCAGAGGCAATAGATGGACGATTTAAAAGAATGGACTGGACTGAGTATGGAATGTTTGAGAAAAGAAGCTACAAATAGAAAGATGTGGCGAAGGCTTGTTTATAATTGGATGCACCCACGGCCCAACGGCTAAGGTCAAAAGAAGAAGAAGAAAAAGATGTTACATTTCAATCAAAATGATCAGCAGAACTGATTTTCAAAAAATATTATTTATCATTTACAGAATTTACAAAAAATAATATACTAAAATATCATTTCGAAATATCTTTCAAAATCTATGTTTAATTTGTAAGAGAAATTCTGAATAAATAAATTGGATTGAGATCAGAACAGTGGAAATTTTCAAATTAATACATGATCATTTGATTACCTACTTATAATTTTACATGTACATTTACATGTACAAAAGTATTTTACATGTAAAAATCAATTATTTAAAATGTATTAAAAATCAATAAAGTGTAGTTTGTAAATGTACTTTGAATATAAAGTTTTTGTTTACTTTGTTTTTTTTTTGTTTTCAAAAATAGTAATTTTGAATTATATTTAATTCTCATCATATCTTCAATATTGATTTAAAAGTAAATTATATAAATTATTTGAAAGATATTTTAAAATGATATTTTTGTATATTAAATAATAAATAATATTTCTTGAAAACCGGCTCTTTATTTTTGAAAACTTGCTCTTTATTAATGAAAAAACCTGTTTATATTGTAATTTAATTATTATTATTTTTATATCCATTATTTTTTTATAATTATAATTATTTTTATTATTTTTATTTTAATTCTTAATCTTATTTTTATTTTCATAGCTATTAATTTTTATAATTATAATTATTTTCATTATTATTATTTTTATTACTGTTAAGAGAACTCACAAATTTATTTCAACATTTATTACAATCACAATTTGTATCATCTTTATGACAATCCATAGTAGTGGTTTCACTTGTATTCATCAATCAATGTTTAATTCTTTTCATTCAAAAAATTGAATTAACTTGAACCTATATATTATTTTTAAAATATTTACTAAAAATGTTATTGGTTAAAATAAAATTACTATTAATCATTTAAAGATATTAATTTAATTTAATAATTTACAACTTAAAAAAATTAATAAAAGCATTTAAAATTTACAGTCATAATAAATTAAAAATTTGAAAATTTAAATATCAATCAACCATCTGAGTTGGAGAGACACAATCCCATATCAACACAAAATTCAAATAATCAAACAATACATAAAACATCTATTTTAAATATTTCTCTCAATTACTATTACTATTATTTTATTATTATTTTTATAATTATTATTTTTTAATTGTAATTATTTTTATTATTATTATTTTATTTAATTATTATTAGAATTCTGGAAATAAAATACATTGACGTTTTGTTGTTTTTCATAAAAAAATCGAATCGCATTTAAATTCAGATTAAACGATTAATAATAGAAATTAAATTTCAATAATCAAATTTTGAAGTAGCGTAGTGATTGTGTGATCAAATGTTATCAAATGACGTAATATAAATACTCGATTGTAAATCGCATAAGTTCAATGATGAACTTGCTATTACGATAATCGGAAGCCGGTGGGAAATTATTTGTTTTTCGATAAAGTTGTGTTTGTTGTGAAATAATTTCAACCAACAAGAAACAAATTTAATCAAATATTACTATTGGTAAATATTTATTTTATGATTTTCAAATTATTAAAAAAATATTCTATATGCATTATTTTTTTTATTTATCAATTACAATTTTTTATTATTACGATTTTTTATTGACAAATAATTATAATTATTATCATTTGTTATTTGTGTACAACAACAAAGTTTTTAGTCATCTTAAATAAATTAATAAGTTTAGAGGATAAGTATGAGAGATAATAATTGATAAAATATATTTAACATACTATAAAAAGTGAATGAAAGAACTTAGTGCAACAATTTATTTTGTAATTTATATTAATTATTACATAACTCGATTAGTTCATGATTCTCTGTTACTCATCAACTCCTCTCTAATCACTACCTTCAACGCAAAATTATTCTTAAAACGTTAATAATTGTCATTATAAAAAGTTATTTAAATGTAATCTCACCAAATAATTTATTTAGAAAATTAAAATTTTATATTATAATTTAAAAATTAAAATTACATTAATTTTTAAATTATTTAATTTCCGGAAACCAAATATTAAATTGATAGGAAAAGGGCAATGTAAAATTCTAAAATTAAAACATGTTAATTCAATATTTTTGTAAAGTATATATCAAAATTAAAAAAAAGTAATTTAAAACCAAACAAAAATGAAAGTATATTAATTAAAATTTTTTAAGAACATAACAATTAAGAAAGTAATTTAAAAAATCCCACTAAAAAAACTAACGTATATTCAATTAAAACATGGGTGTAAACATATACAAAATTAAAAAAAAATTTTAATTAAAAGTAAATGATAAAAAATCCCAAAAGTTGAATAAATGTTTATTTTTTTTAATAATCAAATTTCCTCAAAACGAAAACTCAACACAATTCGCTTTTAATTTGTTTTGCGCGTATTTGATAATCCGATGATAAATCCTTCCATATGTCATATACGGGCTCATTTAGTATCATAACTAAGTTTGGGACCCCTTTTTCTTTAAGCCATCGACCTCATTGTGATCTCAAGTTTTTCGATCCAACACTCAATATCATCTCCTCCATTGAATTCCTTCTGATTCTTGATTGTCTTCATCACCTGGATAGCTTCTTAACAATTGATAATTAGATAATTAAAAGTGATTTATTGATAATACCAATTATTTAAATAAAGGTTGTAATATCTTAACATTGAACAAAAGCTAGTATTATGAAATCACTTGAATAAGGACAGATCATTATTAACTAAAGTGACAAGTAAATATTACAGATAAAAATTTTCTCTACAAAATAAGAGCCTTTTTTAGTTTACAAAACCTAATTCACTTTTCAGACGGCCTAATAATGACACATTATACATATATTAATTTCTTATGATTATTAAAAGCCGATTAAGTATACCAAAAAATCACTAAAGTAGTTAGTGGTGCTAGATTGTTTCTTCACATGGTCGATTCATCACAGATTTAAAATTTAAATTTTACATTTAATGCTATTTTAAAGTTGTTTAGTAAATCTTTTTAACCATAATTAATTACGGTAAAACAGTGGAAAAATATAAAATAAAAAGTTTAGCTATCGAAATTTATTACTTAGGATTAAGACAATTGAGTCAGCCGGCAAAAGTAGTAAGTAATATAAGTGGCCTTGAAGTTCAATAGTAAGGTGAATATGTTTTTTATGCCATGAATACTTATTTTTCAGTGTTCCATAACATCCAGCTTTATCTTGAAGAAAAGCTGATGTCAACATTGCAATCTCCTTCATATCACGTATGTTAATGGTACTTGTAATTCCTTTCATTACTGAATACATTTGTTCAACAATTCTGGGGTGACTGAAGCAGGCCTGTAATTATATCCACGACCAGGTAATCGCCTACGACGAATGTATGTGTGCTCAAAATAAGGTATCAGCTACCTTAAAACGTGAAAAACAGAAGACATCGATTTGTTACATGCCCTTCATCATTCGTGTCATAAATATGACTATAAATATTACTACAAACATTTAGATAATGTGCAACCACTTCTTTGTATCTATTTAAAATTATCGAAAATTATTCCACTTAAATGTATATTCAATGTAAAATTTATATTATAAAAATTAGAACGATGAAACGACTGTGTGTTTTAAAACCAAAAAAAAATGAAGGAAATGGTGATATTTATATCTGTTATCCAATTTTCTTTTAAGTTTAATTTAAAAAGCAGAAATAATTTGTTTTAGTTCAAATATTTTTTTAGTACCACCATTTAATTTGTTACATTACATCTAAAGTTACAAATTGAAAATTTTAAATAATTCATTTATTTTAATATATAATTAATTTAAACTTAAAATTAATTCATTTAGCCAATGAAACTAGTCAAAATTCAACAAAAGGATCACATTCAAATATACATAAACCAAAACAAGAAACCTACGACGAAGATATCGAAACCATTGAAACCTCTGATTCCCAGTTTCCTACCACTAATAGTTCAGATAAAACAGATAGCAAAAATGATTTGGTTAATTTTATTTATTAAATAAATTTCATAGTTACAGTAATAAAACTATGATTTCGAAAATATTTTTTTTCGGTAAATGTAAAAATTTTATTCGAAATTTACAATTTTTTTTTAATCTACAGTTTATTATATTTGTTAATTATTCATAAATTTCATCGAAATAGAAACTGAATAATTAAAAATACATACTATTTTCATTTTATGCTTTCATTTCAAATAATTTTTTGATATTCGTAATTATTTGATAGAAAATAATCTAGTTCAAAAATGATTGAATGCTCCTAGCTGGAATTATTCCCTTGGGGTCCCTTGCAGACTTTATTCTACAAATATTAGCAATAAGTTTTCAATTGAAACTTTTAATTTTTCTCTATTCGTTTTACTTGGCTATTTTTTATGTTAAGAATTAATATATTTTAATGTTTATTTCGTTAATATTTTAAATTAATTTCTAACTATTTCAATGTATACTTTTTGCAGCGATGAATTCAACGAAGCATAAATAAATTAAGTGATAAATAAAATTATTTTCAGATTAAGGATATAAAATTACATATCGTTTTAAACATATATTTTAGAGTTCATAAATAAAGATTAAAGGTTCAGTTTAATTATACAAAAAATATTAAAAAATAATGAATACATGTCACATGTGGATGAAATACTTTCAATAATTATCAAATTATAATTTGAGTGTTACTTTTCAAAAATTTTTGGAAAAATCAGAAAAAAACGTTATAGAATGAAGAATGAATTAGTTACTAAAACTCAGTAAAAATTGATTAACAAGACAAATGAAATAATATAGGTTGTCAAGACTTTGATCTACAACATGAATGATAGCAAACCATAAATTGTATTCGATTGCATTTCGAGATTCGAAATGTATTTGCATTTATATCAAGTGATTTTAGATTCTTTTTATCGATACTTTATCAAAAATTTTCATTTAATTAAAATCTCAACTTTTATGGTAATTGTATTTTTTCAAGGAAAAATAAAATTTCTAATTAAAAATAAATGATCAAATTGCGTATTCAGTTTTTTAAAATATTTAGAAGTATGCTAGAATCACTTTTTTAACGTGGTGCGTTCAATAAGTACCCGGTCCTACAAAGAAAATTAATTCCAAAAAGGGTCATTTTATACCATAACAAACTTAAAGTATGTAAACATTATTTTTCAACATAATGTTCATTTCGCTCCACACACTTCGGCCAACGAATAATCAACCCAAAAAACATCTTTTTGAAAAATTCTGGGGACATGTGGCGAAAAAATCATCCACGACAACCTTAAATCGTCTTTGGATATAAACTAGATGCCTCTCAAATGCTTCTTTAGGTGCCTGAAGAGGTAAAGATCGCTCGGTGATAAATCTGAGCTGTACGGTGGATGATTCACAAGCACTACTCCAGCACCTTCAATTGTGTCCAGAGAAAAGCCCACTGCATGCACTGGCGCATAGTCGTAGAGAAACCATAGTGGAATGTTCTAAGGCTTCCGTCATTTCTTTCTGGCAGTTGCCATTAGTTAGCTATAATAGGTTGGTTTAGCCGCGAAATCCATGCGAATAACATTTTTATGATCCCAGAAAATGGAAAGCAACATCGCTCGTCCATTACTTGTCCCCGTTCGCATCTTCAGACAGTTTGCACTCTGCTGACTGACGCATTGTTACCGACAAATACATACAGAGTGGGGTTTCGTCCTCCGCAATTAAAATTCCCAGGAAAGTCTCATTATGCTGGCCCCAAAGGTTCAATTATTGAGTGCACTTCTAAACGGTTTCACGTCATTTCACTAGTCAAGAAGTGGGGTACGAATCTGGATCACAGTTTTCTGATACCAATCCACTTCAATTTTGTTTGGACTGTACCAACACTGATGTTGAGCTTCAATGACAGTATTTTCATGGTAATTTGACGCTCTTCTTGGATCATCTTCAAAAAATTTTCATCTACTGTGTCAAAATTTTTTTGTGGTCGACCTGGTTTCTCAAGATAAAAAAACTGAAGTTCCACCATATTTAAACTCTGATCCAATATTTAACAGTTGTCAGAGATGGGGAGTCAGGTAGGGAAGTTGATTGCAAAAGATCTTATAGTTCACTGTACGTCTTGTGCCACACAAAAACTTGATAACGCTGCGAAATTCGACGTCTGAAATCATCGTACTGACAAAAAGTCAAAATGTGGCAATAAAAATTTTAATGCGTTTGATAAAATAAAACAATTACTGAAATTAAAACCCATATTAATTTATTTACTCACACAAAAAAAACAAATAATTTGGTATTACATTTATTTTACCTTACACCGGGTACTTATTGAACGCATTACGTATATATATATATATATATATATATATACATAAATAGTATAATTTCAGTAATCTATTTGTCTTTACGATTATGTTAATTTATAATTTATATTTATCTATTTAACTATGCTAATTTATCAAAGAAAATATATAAGAAAATGAAAAAGAAAAATGAAGTTTTGTTATCGTTCAGCTTAACTTTTTTACCAAATTAAATGCAAAACTTTTCTTAAAATATAATTTAGGTTTCAAATGTGGAAAATTTCCACTTAACTTAAATAAAAAGTCAATTAATATACATATAAATTTAAAAATATTTAATAAATACTTTAACAAACCATTTAATTAATGTGATTAATAATAAATAATTTGAATTTAATATTTCTTCATTTTTTGCAAACTTTTCAAAAAGCACTTTAAAATTGGGAAGTAAAAATGAGATCTTTAATAAAATGATTCATTTTTAGTTCAGCTTAGTCAAACAATATGGATTGTGCTTCATACCAATTAAATGTGCTTTTATTTCGTATATTTTAATTTCTTGTTAAATATTATTCTTTCATCCCACAAGAAAAGATAACCGAACGGAAAATATCAGGATCTGTCATGTCATTCAAGAATATAAAAAAAATGAATCCTGATATTGAGGTTGCAACCACTTCTCACAATATTAATTAAAGTATTTGAAAATGAGAAAAATTATTATTAATTTAATTAATACTTATCTAAATTTGTTTGTTATTTAACTTATTTTAAAAACATTATTTAATGTAGCAGTCATCTTATAACACATTTAATCATTTAACCATATAATTATTAAAGACACTCCCCAATATAAACAAATTGATAAATGTATGATACATGCTCAAATAGTATATACATCGGAGTAATGGAATATGTTAGCTACGAAAATAGATCTAAGAAATACAAATGGGCGTGTTTAATACTCCCAAGCCATGATTGAATATTCAAACATTATTCTCATAGAAACAAATTTCATTTTGTATGTTTGTTTAAATAGAAACTAAATTGGTAGTCAAAAATTGACTATTTATTATCTAATGGAAATTTTGTATTATAAATTTATTATTTTAATAGTTTATTTATCTGATTTTATTGCATTTTTTGTCATATAAATTATAATTTTTACCTATATTAACAGTTGTTAGATTCTTTATATATACAAAATCCCTATGAGATACATTTGTACGTAAAATGGCGGTAGATTTTAAAGTAAATTTTCACAAATGATTTCGATAAAATTCTAAAACTTATAAGGTATTGATTTTAGTTAAAAGATAATACATCCACAAGTTGTAATAATCCAGTAGCATTTCCGGAAATTGCACAATGTATTTTTTTGACTTTTAAAAGTTCTTTTCTTTGGATGTCTGAATCTCAGTATTACAAAATATTAGAGTGATTGTATTTTTAGGTATGGTTATCAATGGAAATATATAATAAACTTATCTCTTTTACATATTAAGTGTAGTTTTTTGGATTTATTTAGCAAAAACATTTTTTTCTAAGAAGTGATAAATTTTATTTTAATCAAGATATTTCCATCGCTAACTATGACTTTCAACCAATTTATAAATTCATTCTAGACATTTATAAATTCCATGTAAAAACATGAAACACTAAAAATATAAATTTTTCTATTTCTGGAAACATTTTGCGGAAAGATGAATTTTATTCCATCAAATGCGGTTCACTATGATATAAAATTGATATAAAATTGCATGAAATGACCACAGGGCACATTACACAATATTGCCTCAATATAATAAGGTATAATTATTTCATTTTTATTCGGTTATTGTACCCAGTCTGTATTCACAATAAATATTATCAAATAATTATTGTTCTTTAGAACACGTATCTCCTTTATGAGTTTTGATCAGGTTTATATAAGCCTCCAAAAACAATTATCAAAATCTATGTTTTCATATATCAACTGTATAAATTGTCATCGAATTTATTTATATGATTCGGCTCGGTTAGATTCCTTCTACTAGTGGTCTTAATCTTTCTGAACATTATTAATTGAAGCATTTTGCAGATTTATTTAAGGATTTCTTTTTAACCTTTCTTCATTTTAATAAGAATGGCTGTTGCGGACACCGTGCCTCACGTAATTAATCGCCGTTCATATTAAGTTCATCAACAGCAAATAAACCAATTCATTCCGCCTGTTTAATTTCTATGAAACTATTTATTAACGAGTGAGCCTTTTCAATTGTCGGTACGTATATAGACGGTTGTTTGCGGTATTTAGTCGGTGAATATTTGCCCTTATTTGAAGATGTATTTAACGTATTTGGTGAATTAACTCCTTTATTAATAGAATCAAAATATGATAGTTTACGCTTTCCATTCGACAAAGTATTGTTTAAAGAATCACGTCGATTGTTATTAATGGTTTTGTTCATATTTTCAGAGAAAACAGATTTTGATTAAACTTCAATTCTGATATTCAATTTTTATAAGGAATTTCAATCACTTGATTCCTTTGAATTTGAAAATTTTTCAATGAAGATAACGAATTACAAATATAACGAAACTTTCAAATTCCAACAATATATTTTCTTTGATCAAATTGTTCCAAATTTTTTATTTATTTAATTGACTATCGACATCGCAAAATGAAACCGAACTGACATTAAATTGAAAATTGACAAATTTTTACATTTGAATTTTTGCAACACACGCACAATTGCTCCACTCACATTCACATATACATTAACATGCATGTCTCCATTACAGATTTTACACACACAGACACGATCACTCACTCAATTATTTTATTTAACATACACAGCAACACAAACGCAGATGATTGGACAATTTAAATTGTTCATAAAATTCATATTTAAATCTATCGATTTATCCAAACATTGAAAATTTCATTCCATTCTTTTTATTAGCTTACTTTCTATATAGGTGTATATATATGTATCCATGGAATTTAGGAACCTGTTTTTGAAGGCTTTTTACTCAATCGATTTTCTTCAAACTTTGCACATTTACTCATTCTCTTGACAATAAATGATTATGTAAAAAGTTGATCGAAAAAATCTTTTTAAGATCCCAAAATGGGAAAAAAACGGAAAATTCGGAGTTCTCGAACAATATTAATTGCAATATATCTACTTATAAATAATAAGTAGTTTACATTAATTTTTATTATTTTTGTACTTAAAATTTTTTAAATTTCAATTTTTTTGGGCAAAGTAGAGTTCTGTCTGCATAAAGAATGGATATAAAAAAATAATTTTTTGATTTACTAGTTTCCTGAATTTAGTTCATGAACTCGAATTTATTAAATATATTCATTGACCAATGGACTTGACTTATTTTTAATTTATCAATCGTAATTTTTTTGCTTCATTTACTTCATTTAACTTAAGTGATTTAATTAATTATTTCAACTTATTTATTTATTTACATGATTTTTTCAAACTTGGAAAATGTTCAGTCAAACGTTTAATTTTTAGCTGCAATGTTTGTCATAATTTTAATCCTATTTAATTTTCTTTCATAAAGTTTTTGATCAAGAAAATTTGATTTTAAAAGTCGCATGAAAATGTTATTTTGGATTAAAAACAGAGCCAAAACGTCCCAACTGAATTTTATACAAATCTAGTCTTTCCTATTGTTTCACTTGTTTACAGTTATGACAAATTTCTGTATTATAGCGCTTAATATAATCATTAAAGAGAACGTGTTTTAACTGTTTATGTCTCTTCTCCGAAGCTACCTATTTTAAAGACATATTCTAGTATGAACGTATCTGTACCAAATTGATACGTAAAACACATAAAAAGATAACCTGTATTTGGTAGTAAACACATTAAATAATGAATTAAATTCAGAGGTACTTTATTTCAATTTTCCCTTTGAAATATTAATAATATTTAAAATTACTGTCAAAAGTTATCATTCAATTTAAATATTAAATATTCCCACGCAGTTTTGTTAGTATAATTTGGTTTTCTAAATGAGAAAAACTAAATATATTTAAAATAATAAAACATTATTGAATTTAGAAATTGAAAAAAACATGGGACCAGTCGAACAGAAAACAGAAATCTCACAGATCTCATCACAACGGCCCGTCTGAAACTAACCAAGACCCTATTATCAATAAAAAATCCCCATCTCCTCATCATGTCAGTTTTGAAAAGGATAACGTTAAACAATTTCGTCGTCGAAAAACACAGAAATCAAAATCTGATAAAATAAAAAACGATTATTCTAATGAAGAATGTCCTATAATCGACAAAACAAAGGAAAACCAAACAGTAGGAAATGAAAATAAAAGTGAAGACAAATTATCTGTTGTGTTTGCAAACTCGGGATTGTTTTTGGCATCATCAGTGAAAAATAACAATGGGGATGACACAAAATTGAATCAAGATTTAGATATGCTCAATTCAAAATTAATTGCCATCAAGTGCAACTTGACAAACAGTCAGTCGACAGAGGTACAAACTATTAGAAAACAACATAGGCATTTGTCAACATTAATGTACATACATACATACACGTATACGATTGCAAGCAAATTGAGACAAATTTACTTTTGCATGTTTACACGCTCATCCAGACACACACATACATACATGCAGACACACCATCATTTAAGAACAGAATTTTTTGTTTGGGTTTTGTTATAATTTTGCTGGTTTTGTTACTAGTTTTGAGGATTTTCAACTATTTTATTATATTTATTTTATTTTATTAAAATAAGAGTTGTATAAATTATTTTGACGTGTCGAAATGAATCAATAAAAAACTAAAATTTATAAAAACTGTTATTTGTTTTAAAAAAATATTAGCGGATGAATATTAGTTTGATTAGTATAAATTATCTGTTAAACTTATTATTATTTTTATTTTCATCAAAGCTAACATTTAACACTATCAAATGAAATAAAAAAATAAATATTTTTTTCTCTCGAAAAAAATAAATCAGAAGTTTTATTTTTTATATGAAAAATATAATAGAAAAATGAAATTTTTCAACTACTCATAATAATACACCTGTCACTTTTATCGAAGCAGAGTTAAAGAATTATATTTTTTAGAGAAAATTGTGAATAAAATTGATTTTTAATTTTCACTGAAATTTGCATTAACTGATGTCTTTGAAACTTGAAAATTATAATTCTTTTTCCATAATACGATAAGTTTGTAGTTGTATTTAACAAAATACAGATTTTTATGTTAGAACTACTTTCATAAGATGATCATTTGTTAGGTATTTAAATTAAAATCAATAATAACTAATTAGAGATCTTTCAATAAATCTTGATTTCACCAATAAATCATTGCATAAAAATGAAATTTATCCATTTAACTTTACAATTAAGTAAAAATTTATTATTTTTGTTTATATTAACCAATGTTTGACTAATCATGTCCACAATTCTAAAAAATTCTATTTTTGTTATTTAAGTCGTTTTTTTAAGAAAAATATCAAAATATTGAAGCCAAACTAATATGCTAATATTCGACATTAATAGGACAACATTTCTCATAGTAGGCCCACTTAAATCTGGAAACAGACATTTCGTGTGCGAAACACAGTATTAGTGTTGATAGCTCAAATAAGTTAACGCCTTCAAAGAAAAATAACTGTAAGGTCGTATTAAATGTGCATAAAAGTCGTTTATTTTCATTATTTGTTGCTTCATAGAACTTGATACATTGATTTATGTTTTAATACAGTTTTTTGGGGAATATGAGGTTCAAAATATGATATCTCTTAGCAAACTGGCGATTAACAAGTTTTTGAACGTCATTATCATCATTAAAATGCATTTCACATATGTCCTTTTCCAGTTGAATAAATAAATAAGTCTGAGGGTGTAAGATCACGGGTTCTAGAATGAATAACACCTCTTCAATCTAAGAAACAGACCTTATCAAACGATAGTGATTCGAGAGTCTGGATTTCAACTCTAACGGAGGCTTTTCAATAATACTTGTTTATCGTTTGGTAAATAAAGGATCAGAGGAGATGCATACGCAGTAATAATGTTTGAAATGAACTGATCACCGTAACAATCAAGAAGTTCCAAGTTAGCAGTTATGTATTGTATAGGTCACTCTCATTTCTTTGGCAAGAAATTTTGGCACAAAATAAAAGTACAACTTTTGATAACTCATGTTGGCAGTGATGATGTAACATGAGCCAGCATAAATACATAAATTTCAGTCAAATCTAAAACTTTAATACTTCCGTGCTCCCGAATTAATGATTCACATTAATTCAAATTTTGTCCTCGAAAATTTCCACTGGTGGTTGACCAACATTTGAAGAGTCCTAATTTACATGTAACCTTCCTTGAATTCTTAGATAAAATTGTATATTGCTGATCTCGAAGGACAAAATATTTCGTCATTGTTCTTATTCAGCAGTAAATAAAATTTTATTATACTTCGGTATTCTACAGCGTCTATTTTCCTGGAATTCAAATAAATAATAAAACCAAACATACACACATCTGCTATATGAAACATAACCAGTGCGTTAAGACAACTACTAAATATTATCATATACTAAAAAATCAATGAACTTCCGTGTTACCAAAATTTTGCCATAAATTGAAAATGAGTTAAAAAATAAACATAAAATTTATGATATCATTTTTGTTTAATTAAAAGTGTACCCCTAAAACTGGATGCTGAATTAATTTTATCGAAAATTAATCGGGACTTTTATCAATAAAATTTATTTTAATTTTAGCATATATGAATATTCAATAAAAAAAGATGAATTAAATAGATTAGTAAAAAAATATTTCCAATTCATTTTCGTAAAAAAATATTTGGTAAAGGTGCACATTTAAAAAATTGTGAAAAAAAATCACTTCTTTTTATTAGTAATAACATAATAAATTTATGTTTTAATGTTTTAATTTTTCTCCTTCTATGCTTTACAATAAATTTATTATGTTATTACTAATAAAAACAAGTTGCAAAAGTTGCCAAAGTTGCAAATGCAATAAAAAACTTGCCCTAGATATAAGTTCTTAAATATGTTATTGCAAATAACATCTGTAATATATTCAATCTAATTTTAATAAATTTTGTATTTTAAGCTATCACACCTCTCAGAATGACACTGAATTTATGTTAATTAAAATATATTTTTCACTTATTACTTTCAGAATGGGTTTCAAATGTGTTTCCAATAGTTTTATAATTATTATAAAAAAAAGATTTTTTAGTTTACCAAAATATTAAAAGCATATCTTGATTTTCCAGGGAGCTAATTGCCTATTTCAGAGGTAGACAATCTTTCTAGCTTTTAAAGCTATTAAAAAAAAACAAAAAAATACAAAGGCCGTTACTTATTTTACTCAATTATTTCGAGAATAAATGTCTAAGAGAAGAATCACTCATGTGTGTAGTGTTGTGATCATCTCATAGATGGAATTAAATAAATATTCTGATCGATATACATCATATGAATTGCGCAATTATTGTAGTTATATGTAATTCTTTAAATTTGAAACTGGCACAAAGCTCGCAATCATTTTTAAAATTACAGATAGGAAACCATAAAATTATTTAATCTGAATTTTTCATTTAACGTACTGTGTATACCTGAATAAATTAAAATAATATATTATAACTAGAATATATAAAAAATCGAAAGAATTGATAAAAGATTATGAGTATTGTGATTCTTTCTGCAGAATTCCAATTTAGAATTTTCAATGTATAATTTTATGTTTCTGAAATCTTTTTGGAGTTTT
Organism: Girardia tigrina; assembly: GCA_001938485.1. Lineage (NCBI taxonomy): Eukaryota > Metazoa > Platyhelminthes > Tricladida > Dugesiidae > Girardia > Girardia tigrina. Next base: position 9,300 of record MQRK01018652.1, on the reverse strand, counting down.
ATTTTGTTTTTCTTATTTAAATACAAGTTTTATTAATTTTCAATCTTAAAAATTGTTTTCTATACTTTTGGATCAACAACATTAATATGAGTTTTGCAACATTTATTATTATCACAAGCGAATTCACTATTTGACATCTCTTGATCAATTTATTTCTGAATTCAAATATTTTCAATAAATGAAAATCTGTTAATAAAAATTATTAATTATAAAGAATGTAATTGGTTGAAATTAAATCTAAACATTTTTAAAAAAGAACATATTAAATTAATATATTAAAATTTTAAATTACATTAAAAAATAAATAATACATTNAAAAATTATTTTAAATCTTTTTACTTTAAAATTAAATTAAATTATTTTTAATTAGTAAGAATCAAAGAAAATATCAATCATCCATCTGTGAAGGAGAGGCACAATCCGAATCAACATACAACATGCACAATATCAACACACAATTCAAAACATTCCTCACATGGATAGTTGAATTTTAAAATCTATTCACAAATAAATTAATATATACCAATTAAATTAATATATTTTATTATAAATTACATTAAAAATTAAATATTACATTCGAAAATAATTTTAATTTTTTTTACTTTAAAATTAAATGAAATTATTTTTAATTAGTAGGAATTAAAGAAAATACCAATCATCCATCTGGGTAGGAGAGACACAATCCGAATAAACGTACAACATACACAATATCAATAAACAATTCATAACATTCCTCACAAAACTATTAATGATTTCTTTTAATAATTGTTATTAGAAGCATTATTTTTTGCTTTGTGGCGTATTGAAAAAGGAACGCAAAGTAACTTAAAATAAATATAATATAACAGTTAAAAAAGGTCATAATATTTTCAATTTTAAAATATAAAAATATAATAATTTTTCTGATAAATCTTGTATTTCTGAAAACAATGAAATTTTTACAAATATTTGTTTTTTACTCACTATTTATTAATTATTTTTAATTTTAAGTAAAATAAATAAACATCTGATTTAATATTTACATCAGAATTTCTTCATGTTTATTTGATTATTCAATTTTACAAAATTGAATTTTTCAGAAATCTTCGTATCTTGTAATAAATACATATAATAAATAAATACATTTCTTCTAAAGTGTAACACAATACTTTATATTTTTCATTTTCCAAATATACTCATAAAAGAAAAATTTATCTTATGATAAATGATAACAATTCAAAATTTTCTTTTTTTATTTTGAAACAGTTTTGATATAATATTTCTCAATGCAGTTTTTGATACATTCCATTAAAAACTTTTTTTATTATACTTATGAAACAATCAAAATTGTCGAAGTCATATTTTTTATTAAAATTAAATGTAATTTAATTATGATCTAGATTACAGATTATAGTAATTATAAAATAATAAGATTAACCGATAACTAACAAGGTATATTTAGGTGAAATAAAAATATTTTTTTATATTTAAATGTCATTTACAGTATATTATTGATATTAAAAACACAGAAAACAAAAAAGGTATTTCAGTACCCTCCTATAAGGAGATATATCATAAACGTGAAATTACCAGTTCGACGTTGATAGTAAACTTAAACTCTAACCCTAACTTAACATTACACCTGTTTTTTAGTATACTACGTGTGAGGAATATTTTTGAATGGTGCTTATTGTATGTTGTTTTAGGATTGTGTTTCTCCCACCCAGATGGAAGATTGATATTTTAAATATTTTAAAACGTCGGATTATTTATTCAATTTTAGAATTTAAATAACTAACTTTAAAATTAAATTAATATATCATAAATTATATATTTCAAATATTTTTTAAAATAATTAAAAATATTTTTTAATCAAAATTATAAATTATTTTGAAATCGAATTGTAAATAAATTGTAATTTAAATTTGATAGAATAATATGATGTTTAGAAATATAATTAAATTTATCAATCAAGAACGATGACTAGTTACAAAAGTTTTGTGGAGAATTGTATTAGTGGCAATTTAAATTGTGATATCTATAAATGTATTGATAATCCAATTAGTGTTCTTAATATGTAGTAAGTTGAGTTCTTTTCAACGTAAACCCAGTATAAACAAAAAAAAGAAAAGAACGAACAGAAACCAAGATAGACGTAATTTATTGATGCTGATTAAGTATAAAAGAACATGAGTTGTAACTAAAATATTATATTGTTTAATACAGACATTTAGTCATGTGAAGATTGGCTGTGCGAGCAAAATTGTTACATGACGAGTTAAAGGGTTAATATAAATCTTTTGGATACATTAATGTACGTATATAAGAATTGAATATACTGAATGTATCCATTGGTTGTACTATAAAATTATTTATTGAAGCATACTCATTGTATTCCTAATCCTCACTGGTACCACCTTTTATTTTCGGTAAGGTCATATTTTCTTATTGAATGCTTACTTTAATGCAGATCTATAAGTATTTTAAAATAATACTGTACACACAAATATTTTTCTTTTATGTATTTACTTTTTTTCATTAATTTTCTCCGGAACTGTTTGAAAAATAATTTTTTTTCTGTTAAATGATAAGTTTATCAAGTTTGTTTATTTGTTTAAATTCGACATTTAGAAAAATAATTTTAATACTTTTATACCTGTTATACGCAATTTTAGTTTTTTATATAATTTTGATACTAATGCAAACTTTTATTTTTGTTTTTACCATTTTAACACTTTATCAACCATTAAGATTGAAATAATGAGCACTATAAATGATGATCCCATGTGTGAATTACAATTATTCTGATTATTATTCTTAGTCTGAATTTTATATTTGATTTCAATTTCATATTTATCGTAGCCGTTTACGGATGTATAAAATTTAGAATGATATAAAAAATCAGACAGATTTATGCTTTATGTATTTGACATTAGATTAATCGAACGGCCTTTGGCGAATGTTTTACTACTATAATTTATTATCATAAAATAATTACTTTTATTATCGTTATTTTTCAGTAAATAATAGTTGTAATCTTTCCAAAATACTTTATCAAATTGATATTTATATTTTATATTCTTTTTAGAGTGACGAAAATCAAGGTTCAGTAGATACTACCAACTCTTTGACATTTAATTTTCCAGATTCAAGACTGGACCTGGAGAAATTTGTTCTTCAACCCGCAGTACAGGTTAGTCACATACCTTAATTATTTTGCTTTCAAAAATTTATTAAAGTGTCAAAAAATCATTTTGATATATAATCAATTATAGCGGCATACAATAAAGTTTCATTTGATGTATTAAATAAATATTTGTTGACAATTTATGTCATTGTCTCATATTAGTTATATAAACTTAACTTTTTTTGTTCCTGAGCAATATTTTTTTTGATTATGCGTAGAATGCGAACTTACAAATAATATAGAAAATTAAATCTAAAGGTCTTTTAACTTATCCTTTTAATAATAATAATATATATTATCTATTACAATCCATCAAATAGTCACTAAAACATATTTAGCTAAGGAATTGATCTTCACCTTCTGTGATAAACTTATTCTTTGTTTTAATTGTTTTCTTTCTGGTGTCTAGTAGCGGATTTAGTTTCAATTGTAAATATTTATTTGAATCAATCATTTCAAGTTACAATTTTATTAACTTTGATTTCCGCACCAAAGATGTTTTTTAAAACTGTTAGTTTTAGAAAAAAACATTTTTGAACTATATAGAGCTTGTGACCTAACAATCCTAGGAATTTTATAACAAATCAAAAGATCTTTGATAAAAAATGTTAAGTTCAAAATATTGCCACATTATTTTAATGCTTATTGAGCAAATATATATGAAATTAAATTATCAAAAAAAGTGGTTCACTAGAGCTGTTACTATCGACTTTTAAACTATGACTACAATATTTTCAATTGATTTTTCATGACAATCAATGTTTCCTTTTTGACATCAGCATGTTTACCGAATCTTAAAATTTCTGCTTAAGCGAACAATAACTGAGTGAAACTATCCTCCATGCCAATCAAATATTTCGTATTTTATAAATTGTTTCTACAAACTTTTCACTAATAAAATGTATCGAATAAACATGTATTGACTCATTTTCAATAATAGTTTAATTTTTAGCTGTCAGGTGTTAAGAACTATGATTCTAACTTTGAAAAATAAAAAAGGAAAAGCAATATTTAAATAAAAGATAACTGCTGTCAGTCAATGATTTATTTTCTTCACAAGATTCATAAATGGTTCTAAGTATTTAACTTGGTATATGAGTTTTCAGCTGTCCAAATACCTCTAAGCTACATTTAAAATCTTAAGCCTACTGAAGGCGCTTTTCTGACACATCGACCAGTTAACCGAATATTAGATTTTTTGAAATATTGTCAACCCTCTGTATGGATCCAAGCTTTATATATATACAGGGGTGACCATAAGTCGCTTTACCATAAGTCACCATCAACATGTGCAGTTCGTGCAAGTTTGCAGTTGCATATTTAGTGGCGAATGAAGTCCGGCCACTGTGGATGTGATTGAGGGAAACGGATAGATTGGTGAAGGAGCCCCGTCCCGATACTGATTCAAATTATTTATTCTGTTAGTTGAGCACCATTCTGAATGAATATAAAGTTGATTAACGTCTACCGGTTTCACTTGGAGTCCGAAATTAATCATCGAAAAGTTTGGCCACTTAATGTGATGTTTACAGCTCGTAAATTTCGTGTTTGAATTTAAATTGCACTGTCTCAGCAGATCGCAACGCTCATAACACTGTTCATCGATTGATTTTACTCTCTGAAACGGCTGTGATACGATGCCCTCGTCCATATTTCGAAATTTTAACGGCAACAAATCGACTGATAGCTTGGTAATCCCGCTTTCAATTTCAAATTCATTATTCACAACCAATGGCTGAATATCACACTTAGGTGACAATATTATTTCGCATGGAGAATTCGAATCTGCATTAAAATATTTATAATAAATTTCCTTCAAAAATCGAAACAGGATTGACGATAATTTATTTGCCAATAATAAATGAAATACAGAAATGTTATGGCTCATATCTTTTTTTTAAATCATAATATTCTACCATTTTTTAAAATTTGTTAATTTAAACAAACTGTTTATTTCTTTTAATATTATAATTCTTTATATTAATTTTTTGAAATAACTAATCTTGTGTTGGCGAATCTGGTTTCTGACTGATACTGCGAATGCATACCCAAGGGCTTATGGCCACACCGCGGTTTCGGGTTGTGGATTGACGTGTTGAACGCAGTATCGAAGTTGGGTTGACTATGGTTGCTGCACGGGAAGGACTATGACAATCACGTGATCGTGTGCGTGTCGTTCTGGTAAATGGTGGAACGTTGATCGGTGTGGTAGACGAACTAGTTCTGGCATTGTATACTGATGTTGAAGGCAATGTTGCAGGGGGTACTGTTGTGACGTCAGTCTTTGGTACCGAAGTGGCAAGACGTGATGTGATTTGGACTTGTTTTTCCGGCGGTAATTGTGGTGGCTCCATAATCACTGAAGACGTGCGCGATATTTGAACGCGTGGAGCTTCATAAAAGGAAACGTGATTGTTAGGCGTGAAAACTGGGGATCCACCGGTCGCATCGGATGAGATTCCGAATGCGGGCTTCAGATGTGCGAGGTTGATGGTTTCCTCGACACCGTTGATTTCTAAACGTGCGACATTGTCCTTGATGGAGTGTAAAGGAAAAGGACCTTGATATCGTGGTTTGAGGTTTTACTCCGTGATTGCCCGTATCCATACATGCGTTGCGTGTTCAAAAGATTTGGGGATATAAGGTTTATACGCGTGCGATGCTGAAAAAAGAGGGTTTGAATCGATCGATAGAAAATGATCTCTTGCAGCAGCGAGTTCAGCTAATGTTGGCTTTGTGTTGAAATCTACTAGTTGATTTGGCAAGGAAATTGAAACGCCAAAAAACAGTTGGGCTGGCGAACATCCTGTAGTTTTTGACGGTGTGTTTCTCCAGGTCATCAACACGAAGGGGAGCGCAGTATGCCACTGATAATTGATGGAAAGAATACCTAAACTGGTTTTGAGTGTTCTGTGAAAACGCTCAAGCATTCCATTTGTTTGTGGATGATAGGAAGTTGTGCGGAGGTGCTTGGTGTTTAAGTGTCTAACCAGGGAATTGAACAAGTCTGATTCGAACTGGGCACATCGGTCGGAGGTTATAGATTGTGGAACTTCGTATCTTGTGATCCAATGTTGAATGAAATTTTTAGCTATGGTCTCTGCGGTAATGTTTCTGACAGGGACCACCTCGAACCACTGAGTCTTGCGATCGATCATGGTTAAAAGATAGGTATACCCTTGTGATGGTGGGAGTGGACCGATGAGGTCGATATGGACGGTGTCAAAACGGTTACCGGTTGGGAAATGCATGAGTGGTGTATTTGTGTGTTTGTGGATTTTGAATTTCTGACAATCCAAACATTCAGCAACCCAATTCTTGACATCTTTGCGCATCCCTGGCCAAATTACATATGTCTTGAGGAGTTCAAATGAAGCAGAGGATCCAGGGTGATGTATGTTGTGGATAGCTGTGAACGCTAGTTTGCGCAGAGATTGATCAAGTATTGGTCGTAAGGTACCAGAGAGTGAGGAATCAAAGTGGATTCCGTCACTGAGGAGATAGGGGTCTTTAAATATTGATATTTCGTCAGTTGTGGGTGGATTGTCTAATAATTGTTGAGTAGAAAATAATGTACCATGTGTGATTGCATGGCATCTGGACAAGCAATCGGCGATAATATTTTCTTTACCAGCTATGTGCTGAATTTGACAAGAAAATTGGGAAATGAAATTTATTTGCCGCTGTTGGCGTGGAGACGGATCTCGCATTGTCTAAAGATGCAGCAAGGGCTTGTGATCGGTAAAAATAGTAAACGACCTGCCATCCAATAAGTATTTGAAATGCTTTATAGACAAAAAGAAACGACCAGAATTAGTCAACAGAAGAGGTGTTGTGTTCCATCACGACAACGCCAGACCACATACGTCTGTAGAGACTCGCCAGAAACTCATGGAGCTTGGTTGGAAAGTTTTAATGCATCCACCATATAGTCCGGATCTCGCACCAAGCGATTACCACCTTTTTCTCGCATTGTAAAATTTCCTGAGTGATAAGAAATTGGGATCAATAGAAGATTGTGAAAATCGATTACTACAGTTTTTCGCCAATAAGGACTAAGACTTCTACAAGAGAGGCATTATGAAGTTGCCTTCAAAATGACAACAAATTATACAACAAAACGGTGCATATTTGACTCCAAGAGGACAATCCGAAACATGTTTAATAAAGTTTTGAATTTCACGCCAAAATAATGGACTTCTTTTTCCCCAGCCTAATATATATATATATGTTACTTTACGATGTATATACATATAGATAGAGTTCAGAATAATGTTTCATTCTGTAATTTTAATTATACTAAGTAAATGCAAAAATTTAATAATTAATTCTTAATTTAAGACAAAAATATAAAAACATTTTTTTACAAGCCATCCTAATTGTTTTCATATAAAATGATATCAATCTGAAGAATTGGTATTGATGATTTGAAAAATGAATTATTTAGATAGTCTTACTAACAATGTTACATGTGAATACTAACATAAATACCAAATCTAGATTTACTTTGAAATACTTTATTAGAATTACTATTTATTAATTATTTTATTAGTTGTTTTTTTGTTACAACTAAAGCTACAATTACTTGAAAAATATTTATCAAATTTTAATTTGAAAGAAAGGTATTAAGAATTTAATTAATTTTATTAAAAATGTAAAATAGAATGTTTTTAAAACTTAAATTTAAATTTTCAACAAACAACACACAATCTAATTTAAATTATCATTGAAATTAATTAAATATTTGTTTATTACAATTTTTATTTAATGAATTTGTCATCAGTTTTTATAAAAATATTTTTTAATGGAACTAATTTTAACCAAATCGACTTAGCAACTGATAAATTTAATGTGAAAAATTGAAAATAAATTAAGACTTTAGATATGGTTTCTCGATCTATTTAATGATCTATTTGACTCCAAGAGGACAATCCAAAACATGTTAAATAAAGTTTTGAATTTCACGCCAAAATAATGGATTTCTTTTTGAAATATTTTGAATAGATATGTGCTAAAGCATTTTTTAAAAATTCAACGTTGGACATGTTTAGATCATAATTTATGACCATCTTCAGCAACTTTATTTGTGTTGTAATTATGTTAATAATTGAAATCATTTTTAAGTATATATTGTAATAAAAAATTTTTAAATTAATATTAAAGTAGAATTTTATTGGTTAATATATATTTTATTTTATTTTATTTATTTATTTATTTATTTTTTTATATTAACATTAATTTACTTAATTTTATTTAAAGATATTTAATATTGAGGCTGCTTTACTTCTCCCATTTTGGATTATAGTGGGTTATAGTGTCTTATTAGTAATGATTCACAATACAACCTTTCATAATGTGAATCAAAATTCTTCTGAAAAATAGAAAATTCATCTTTAGAAATAGATAAAGTTCTTTCTTTGCAACATCTGCTATGGACCATTTCTGAAAACATACTCTTCAAAATTTTAGCGGCAAAGCACATATAGGGAGCAGCATCACTTAAAAGGCTAAAATTTTCTCTTAATATCAAAATGTTTTAATTGATCATCAAGTGTTTGGGCTACATCAGAACTTTTCAAACTACCTTTCACATATTTGCAAATGATAGTGTATATTTTGGATGATTCTTCCAACAATGCAATCTATGTTAAAAAAATTGTCGCCTCGGATTTCCGCTTCATCAGCAATCAGGATCAATTTTTTGTTGAAGACAATTGTATTAAGAACATTAATTGCCACTAGAACAATTCTCCGTAAAACTTGCGTAGCTTGTCATCCTTCTTGATTGATAATCTTTAATAATAATCTTTAACGTCTTATTATTCAAAAAAATTTAAATTACAATTTAATTATTACGAAAATAATTTATACTTTAATTTTGAAATAATTTTTATTTATTTTAAGAAAATATTATTAAAATATTATTTATGAAATATTAGTTTAATTTTAAAGTGATTATTTAAATTTTAATAATTGATTAAACAATCCAACGTTTTAAAATATTTAAAATATCAGTCTTCCATCTGGGTGGGAGAAACACAATCCTAAAACAACATACCAAAAAACACACAATAAACACCATTCAAAAATATTCCTCACATCCCCCTCGATTTAAATGGCTTTAGCCATTCTAC